>CM022302.1:573547336-573811689 GCA_011799875.1 Thinopyrum elongatum | reverse complement strand
GTGAAATGATGATACCATGCCAATTTTCAACCTCTTCAGAGTTCATTTGAAGTGCTTTTCAATTTTAGGGTCAGATAGCTCAAAAAAATCGGTAAATGCATGAAAAATAACAAATGAAGTCAGAAAGGGTTGAAATGATGATGTGGCTTTGAATGGTGCATTTTGAACACACAAAATCTGGAGTTCAATAAGTTCAAAAAAATGAATCCCTTTGTAACACGACGAGTTTCCGTATGAAACCCTGATACTTCGAAAGAGATTGTCTGTTTGTACACGAAGTGCATCCAGTTTTTGCCGTAACCCTCTAACTTTTTAGCACACGCTATGTGGGTGAAATGATGATACCATGCCAATTTTCAACCTCTTCAGAGTTCATTGAAGTGCTTTTCAATTCTAGGGTCATATAGCTCAAAAAAATCAGTAAATGCATGAAAAATAACAAATGAAGTCAGAAAGGGTTGAAAATTGATGATGTGGCTTTGAATGGTGCATTTTTAACACACAAAAAGTCTGGAGTTCAAATAAGTTCAAAAAAATGAAATCCCGTTGTAACAGCCGAGTTTCCGTATGAAACCCCGATACTTCGAAAGAGATTGTCCGTTTTGTACACGAAGTGCATCCAGTTTTTGCCGTAACCCTCTCAACTTTTAGCACAAAGCTAGTGGGTGATGAAATGATGATACCATGCCAATTTTCAACCTCTTCAGAGTTCATTTGAAGTGCTTTTCAATTTCAGGGTCATATAGCTCAAAAAAATCAGTAAATGCATGAAAAATAACAAATGAAGTCAGAAAGGGTTAAAATTGATGATGTGGCTTGAATGGTGCATTTTGAACACACAAAAAGTTTGGAGTTCAAATAAGTTCAAAAAAGAAATCCCTTTTTAACAGACGAGTTTTCGTATGAAACCCGATACTTCGAAAGAGATTGTCCGTTTTGTACACGAAGTGCATCCAGTTTTTGCGTAATCTCTCAACTTTTTAGCACATGCTATGTGGGTGAGATGATGATACCATGCCAATTCAACCTTCAGAGTTCATTTGAAGTGCTTTTCAATTTCAGGGTCATATAGCTCAAAAAAATCAGTAAATGCATGAAAAATAACAAATGAAGTCAGAAAGGGTTGAGAATGATGATGTGGCTTTGAATGGTGCATTTTGAACACACAAAAAGTCTGGAGTTCAAATAAGTTCAAAAAATGAAATCCCTTTGTAACAGACGAGTTTCCGTATGAAACCCTGATACTTCGAAAGAGATTGCCCATTTTGTAACGAATTCATGCATCCAGTTTTTCCGTAACCCTATCAACTTTTTGCACATGCTATGTGGGTGAAATGATGATAACATGCCAATTTTCAACCTCTTCAGAGTTCATTTGAAGTGCTTTTCAATTTCAGGGTCATATAGCTCAAAAAATCAGTAAATGCATGAAAAATAACAAATTAAGTCAGAGAAAGGGTTGAAAATTGATGATGTGGCTTTGAATGATGCATTTTGAACACAACAAAAGTCTGGAGATCAATAAGTTCAAAAAAATGAAATCCCTTTGTAACAGACGAGTTTTCGTTCGAAACCCTGATACTCGAAGAGATTGCCTCTTTTGTACCGAAGTGCATCCAGTTTTTGCCATAACCCTCTCACCTTTTTAGCACAGCTATGTGGGTGAAATGATGAACCATGCCAACTTTCAACCTTTCAGAGTTCACTGTTAGTGCTTTTCAATTTCAGGGTCATTTAGAGCGCAAAAAGAATGAACTAATAGCAAAAAGAATGAACTTAAAATAATCAATTAAATATTCTGTTATGATCAAACTAAAACAAAACTATAATATTCTCCAATAGCAAAAAAGAATCAACTAAAAAGCTTTTATAAAACTCTAATAGCAAAAGGAATCAACTAAAAAGCTTTTATAAACCTCTAGTATTTTTTAAACTAAAATTATATAAAATTTATGCAACTAACAGCAAAAAGAATCACTGGAAAACTGCAAAAAAAAAAAAAAAGCAAAAAAAAAAGCAGAAAAAATATGCCACCTACTGGGCCACCACAGCCTGAATACGACTAGAAACCTAGCTAGTTGGGCCAGGATTCAGGCCCGTAGAAGGTCCAGCAGGCCCACAGGCAGAGCAGTCTCAGATTAGGCCCATAGGCCTGCAGTTTAGAGAATTTCAATAGGGATGAGGCAGTCAAGCTTATAAACCGGTGCGGGGCGCTCTCAACTAGCGAGGTGGGACTAAACTCCCACCACCATGCCGCTGTGCAAGCCCATAGGTCCCGGTTGGTGCCACCAACCGGGACCAAAGGGGTGCTTTGGTACCGGTTCGTGGCACCAACCGGGACCAATGCCGCCTTTAGTCCCGGTTGGTGCCACGAACCGGCACCAAAGGTCCCTGTTTCCCGAACTTTGGGCTGCTGAAAACAGACCTTTGGTCCCGGTTGGTGGCACCAACCGGGACTAAAGGGGGGAATTGGTCCCGGTTGGTGCCATGAACCGGGACCAATGCTCTGGGTATATAAGTAGCACTTAGGAATTTTCAGAACCGCCCATCCCCACTTTGATCTCTCCTCCTCCTCTCCCCTCGACGGTGGCGAATCCATCCACGACGCCGGCAGGATGCCCGAGCTAACCGTCGCCGACGCCCTCGCCGCGCCCTGCCCCTGACGCCACCGCTCCTCGCGCCCCTCTGCCCTGACCCGACGCGCCGACGCGCCGCCGCGCCCCCTGCCCCGTACGCCTCCTCGTTGCCGTCGCCTCGCCCCTGCCCCGTTGTCGCCGTCGCCGTGCCCTGTCTCCTCGTCGCCGCCCCCAGTGAGCTCGCTGCCCCCTGCCCCGCCGTCGCCGCCCCCTAACCCGCCGTTGATATTTTTTTTATGATGAAAATTGTTTTGTTCATATATAATGTATATATATATGTATGTGGCTATGTATGTATGGATGTTCATAAAATTGTTTTGTTCATATATGTATTAACTGTTTTGTTCATAGCATTTTTTTTATATGATGATTTTTTTTCATAGCCATATATATGTATGTGGTTATATGTATGTATATATGGATGTTCATAGAAATTTTTTTATATGTATGTGGCTATATGTATATGTCGTTGTTGATATAGCCCCTCCCCGATAACTTCGACATGAGGGGGGGTTAATATACCCCCTCCCCGATAACATTTTTTTTATATGATGATTTTTTTTCATAGCCATATATATGTATGTGGCTATATGTATGTATGGATGTTCATGGAATTTGTTTTATATGTATGTGGCTATATGTATGTCATTGTCGTTATAGCCCCTCCCCGATAACTTCGACATAAGGTGGGGGGGGGGTCGATATACCCCCTCCCCGATAACATTTTTTTTCTAAGTTACTAAGGTAAAATGTTCACCCCCCTCTCGATATACCGGGCGACCAACTCTCAAGGCCACCCAAACCCTAGAAAAAAAGCGTTGTCGATCTCCTACCCCCTACCGCCCCTACTCGACAAACTCTCGAGGCCACCCAAACCACAAGAAGATAACTCCGGTAACTTCGACATGAGGGGGGACGTCGATCAACCCCCTCTCGCCCGAACAAGTCTATGTATCATTTTATATCGCGGTGGACATATATCAAAGTTTGATCATATGTCAAAGTTTGAATTTTGACATATGCAACATTTGATCATATATCAAAGTTTGATCATATGTCAAAGTTTGAATTTTGACATATGCAACATTTGATCATATGTCAAAGTTTGATCATATGTCAAAGTTTGAATTTTGACATATATAGATTTATCAAGAATGCCCCCATTATGGATGTGCACAAGTTGATCCAATTTTTTTCTGATCTCATCTATATATATATATATTCTTCTATATGTCACGTTGTCTGTCAAAGTATTGAAGAAATCCATGGCTTCATCATTAGCCGGAAGTAACAGGTGTATGATGCTACGAAGCTCTTGAAAGTTGTTTTGGAACGGAGTTCTGGATAGAATAATTCGCTTTTTGGTACGAATTTCAGCACAGGCCTTCCAAATAACGATATGAGGGGGGATGTCGATCAACCCCCTCTCGCCCGACCAAACCCTAGAAGCGTCGAGGTCATCCCAAACCCTAGAAGCGTTGCCGAGGCCACCCCAAACCCTAGAAGCGTCGAGGCCACCCAAATTTAACAAGTTAAAAGTGCGTTGTCGAGGCCACCCCAAACCCTAGAAGCATTGTCGAGGCCACCCCAAACCGTAGAAGCGTCGAGGCAACTAATTAATATTCCTTGTTGTGATTAGCTAGCTAGGTCTATGTTTGCCACTAATATATCCATCTCTCATGTTTGTATATTTATTGCCATGTTGTAATATTTGCAGAAACTATGGATCAACAAAGAGACTTGGAAACAGAAGAGTTGTTGGGGGACATCATTCTCAGCGGAGGTGATGTCTTGTCGTATCTCAACGACACCGATTGTCTGGAAGGAGAGGGTGAAGGCTCCGGTGATCGAACAATGGTGGAGGAAGGACATGATCATGATGGCTCCGGTGACCGAATGCCAGAGGAAGAAGGAGACCATGATGATGGCTCCGGTGATCGAACGGAGGAGGGAGCTGTTGCAAAGTCCGGCGAGGTATATATATTAATTAAGCCTGTGCTGACTAGCTAATTGATGCATTAATTGTTTTGGTATGTACATATATTAACTCTTCTTTCTTCTTTTAAAGCCCTCCGGATCGAGCCAAACTTCGGTAACGAGACGAGGCCCGAAGAAAAGGTTGCGTCTGGATGAAAGGTTCACGATCATAGCAATCGCGAACGATGGCCAGCCGATTGAACCGAGGCGGACCAAGGATGCATTTTCTGCTCAGTGCGGAGCTATTGTTAGGGACAACATCTCGATCAGCATCCAGCTATGGAATAAGCCTAAGAAGAACAAAGACCCTCAAGTTTCTTATGTCACCGATAGACAGAAAGATGATCTTTGGACCTTGCTGAAGGCAAATTTCACCCTACCGCCAGAGGAGGATCCGGATAAGCCAGTTATACAGCCATTGGTCAAGGCGTGTGCTCTTAAGAAGATGGCAGATCTATTCAGGAGGTCGAAGAATGAGTTGAAATTAACGTTTGTCGACAAAGGGAAGACTCCAGAATTCATCGGCCGATTTAAGAAGATAAGAGATCACTGGCCCGCATTTTTGGCCTACAAGACATCGGACAAGAGTAAGAAGATGTCAGGGACAAATAAGATAAATGCTGCAAAGAAGAAGTTTCACCATCGCACGGGGTCAGGTGGCTACCTCAAAGCCCGGCCGCTATGGGACAAAGCTGAGCATGACCTGCTTGCTAAAGTGGTCGAACCAGAGACATTGAACTGGCCAGACTTTTCAAGGACTTGGTTCTTCGGGGTTGGGGGAACCTTTGACCCTGAAACAGGGAAGTGCATTTGGACGGACGAGCAACTTGCAATACCCGTCAAGAAGCTTCAGAAGTGTATCGCCGTAGCGCAGCAAGGGATGTTCATTCCCGATAGAGAGAATGACGAGCTGACCGAGGCCCTCGGGAATCCTGAGCACCCTGGACGAACACGAGGCATGCCAGGCTCCATTGCGTGGAAGGTTGGGTTTCCCGGCGCAGGCAGTTACAAAACCCGGGAGAGGAAGAGGAAACTGGAGCAGAGCGAACTGCAGAAGCTGAATGCAAGGGTACAAAAGCTAGAGGAACAAGTTGAGAGCCAGCGAGGTGCCGGACCTACCCCCGAAGCTACCCCGCCATCTCAGCGGAGAAGCAGCATGGCTTCCATTGAGGTCGTTCAGCAGCCTGACTTCACGGCTCCTAGCTACCCCGTGGATGCTATCACGGAGGCTCAGCATTGCCAGCTTATGACGCAATGGCAGCACCTCAAAGTCAAGGCGGCTGTCGGCTCTGTTACACCTCCAGAACCCGACGCAACTTTTCACTGCCGTCTGATTCCACAAGGCTATGCTATTGTGATGGTGGATGAAGTAACGGAGGGATTTGAGGAGCTCGAGCTTCACCATGCTACAGGTCAAGGGGATACTCAGCTGGGTCTTGCTCTGAAGACTCCATGTCTATGGCGGAAGGAGCACATCAAGCTTCCGAAATGGACGCTTCTGCCTCCTCCTCCTCCTCCTCCTCCGGCGAGTGATCAGGGCACTCTGCCTCCTTCTCCGGCTGCTCCGGCGCGTGAGGCCACTCCGCCTCCTCCTTCACCTCCTCCGGTGCGTCCGAGCAGTCCGCCTCCTCCTCCGCCTCGTCAGCAACGGTGGAAGACAGACGCCGCCGCTCCGGCTCCTCCGGCGCGTCGGAGCACTCCGCCTCCTTCTCCGCCTCGTAAGAAACAGCAGAAGAGAGACTCCGCCGCTCCGGTGGCTAGAAGTACAAGCAGAGGCGGGAGGCAATTCAGATACGGTCCATCTCTCAAGCCTCTGGAAAAGTTACCATCTCAGAGGACCGACAAGGAAAACGAGGACATCTCTCATGCCCAAGTGAGGGACTTTTTTGCAAAGAAACCTCCACCTCCGGAGGAGAAGATAGATCCGGTGAAAGCGAAGCGCACTCTCGATGCCCTGAAGCGACCACCACCGTCTCCGCCGCAAACCAAGTATGAGCGCATTATTGAAAGGACATATCAGGAAGCAGAGTGGTCGGGAAGTACTTGCAGTGATTGAAGGTTAGCAGAACGAAGAAGTAGGAAAAAAATCCCCAGCTCGGCGAACAAGCGAACCAATCGTGCCCCCCGCTCAAGGTGTCTAGCGATATCGTCGCTAATCATCCGGGGATGGTGCCTGGTACCAATCCTGCAGATTACCTGCCCGATGATGCACATTTTGATACAATGGAGGTGGACGAACACAAATACCGGCACGGGAAGCCTCTCATCAAACCTGGTCATCCTCCTCTAACAACGATGATGCGAAGATTCCATGAGTGGTACATGGACACCTGCACCGAGTCTGGGAAGGATACTTTGACGCAGAGAGTTAAAGAGGAGCACGACCTCATTGGAATTGATCTGTTGTCTGTTCCATTTGAGGAGTTCTTCCAGTTTTTCAATCAAAAGGCCCTCGATAAAATAATCGTCACTTGCTACTGTCTGTAAGTACTACTTCTGTAATTAAGTCTCTATATATAGCTCAGCTCTTTCATTGCATGTATATATAATTATCCTCACTATATTATGCAGATTGAAGATCGTCGAATGTAGAAAAGCACAAATCTATGATATTGGGTTCATTAACACAAATCTCATAGATGAATGGACGGTTAAATATAATGCCAAAGAAACCGAGGCCAACTTGCTACAATCGTTGCTTTGAAATCAAAACAAAGATAAAATACTCTTTCCTTACAACTTCAAGTGAGTGTTACTGTCTTGTGCATATTCGGTTTCCCTTATTACTCGAGGTTATAGTAATGTAATTGATGAGTTATGCATGCGTGCGCAGCTTCCACTTTATTCTCCTAGAGATTAAGCTTGAGCAGGGACTAGTAACCGTCTTAGACTCGAGATGAAAAGATCCCAAGGAGTATGCGGCCATGACTAAAATGCTCGAGAAGTAAGTTCAATCGATCGTTATCGCACCATATCGGCAACTTTGTTCATTTCCTGATATCAAGTAATTGTTTTCTTTGTCTGGCAGGGTTTGGAAAAAGGTCACCGCTAAAGTTCCAGGACTGTCGGGGGAGCTCCGATTTACACACCCGAAAGTAAGTACTACTAGCTAGTTCCGCGCATCTCCCATTGATTCTAGTTAGTTTCATCAATACCATTTAGCATGCTTGCTTATCATTTTGATTGACCTCTATTTCTTGTAAAGTGGTTGTGGCAGGAAGGCGGGACTGATTTTTGTGGATACTACATTTGCGAGTTCATCCGCCACACGACCTGTGAGCGGGGCTACTCTGAAAAACAATATGAAGTGTGTAAGCAATAATATTCACAATTTTATTTTATTACCATCATCTGTGTTGAGTTTCATTCATATATATCTATTGACCCCCTTCTTCAAATTAGATGTGACAGATGCGGGATGAACTCCTACCACAAGATCGCATAAAAGCAATTCAAGAGGAATTGGCGGGATTCTTTCTTGACCATGTCATCAATAAAGCCGGAGAATACCATGTGGAACTTGACATCAGATGTTAGGGATTGTAAGAGATCTTATATTGTATATATGTAGCTAGTAGCGTCGGATAGATATACGAAAACTTGTTGTTCGACCAATCTCTCAAAGAAGGAGGAGGTCGATCACTTCTCTCTGTATATATATGTTCATGACGATCTTGTATACTTAATGGTTTCCTTCATTTCCTTACTAGCTAGCGTGTCGCGAGTTCTCTCTATACGTATAGTACGTAGCGTCGACCAAGCACGGAGAGAAGAGAGGTCACTTCTCTCTATTACCTAGCTAACACAATATATGAAACCCCTAAACTAACTGTACAAAACCCCCAACCGCCCCCCCCCCTTTCAAAAAAAACAAAAACCCTAGCCCCTGAACTGCTGACGTGTGGATGCTTTTTGGTCCCGGTTGGTGCTACCAACCGGGACAAAAGGCCCTCCTGCCTGGGCAAGCCGCAGCGGCCACGTGGCGCCCCATCTGTCCCGGTTCGTAGGCGAACCGGGACTAAAGGTATTGGGCTTTAGTCCCAACCCTTTAGTCCCGGTTCCAGAATCGGGACAAATGGGCCTCTGGAACCGGGACAAATGGGCCTTTTTCTACTAGTGACCTTTGATGAAGTTCATCTTGTCTTTCCTAAACTTATGGCAAGGATCGAGGAACTATCTATGCAAGTCGAAGCAAGAAAACTTGCGACCCGCCTGCAGCCAACGAAACTCAATAGCTGCCTTGCATGTGGGGCACGGGAACCTTCCATGCACACACCAGCCAACGAATAGCGCATACGCTGGCAAGTCATGCGTCGAGTACATGTTCCAGACACGCATTATGAAGTTCTATTTGCTAAAGGCATCGTATGTCTTGAACCCATTATCCCAAGCTTCTTGCAATTCGTCCTTAAGCGGCTGCATGTACACATTCATATTCTTCCCCGGATAGTTGGGCCCTGGAATTATCAACGTCAGGAAAATGTTCTTTCTTTGCATAATTTGTCCGGGGGGAGATTGAGTGGAATGACAAATAGGGGCCAACAACTGTATTGGGCTGCCGTCAGACCAAACACACTAAACCCATCCGTGCTGATGGCGACTCAAGGATGCCTTGGATCTGCCGCTTTTTGCACATGTAATGCATCAAAGCGCTTCCACGCTTCACCATCCAATGTGTGTACCATCATCAGATTCCCATCTGCATCTAGTTCAGTTCTTTTGCCCGTTTTGTGCCATGTCATCTGTCTGCCCATTTCTTTGACCATGAAAATACGTTGAAGTCTTGGTATGATTGGCATATACCGAAGAACATTAACGGGGATTTTGGTCTGCGTCTTCTCACCCATACCGTTGTTTACCACAACATACCTGGAAGACTTGCAAATGGGACAATAGTTCAAGTCCGCATACTCAAGCCTAAATAAAGCACATCCTTTCTCACAGGCATGTATCTTCTCATAGGGCATCTTAAGAGCACGGATGATTTTGTCTGACTGGTACAGGTTTGCAGGCAGTACATGGCCTTTGGGTAGAAAGCGTCCAAATACTATCATCATCGCGTCGTAGCATTCTCTGCCCAAGTTGAATTGAACCTTCAGAGCCATTATTTGTGAGATGGCATCCAGCTGACAAAGCTCAGTGTGCTTGTGGAGAGGACGTTTTGAAGACTCCAACATTTCATTGAAGGCCTTTGCAGATTCCTCCATCTCATCGTCCGAATCACGAGCATCATCAAAGTTTTGCACCATGTCTTCCATCCCGGTACCATGCTCGTCGGTGCGACGATGAACCACCTCAGCTCTGGCACATTGGGCAGACTCACCATGAAATGTCCACACCGTATAACCGGGCATAAAACCACTCTTTTGTAGGTGTTTTCCCATTTCATCCTCTGTCCTCTTTTCCCAATTGTTGCACCGGACGCAGGGAAACCAGTTTTTCCTCTGGCCATTTGCAAATGCGGCTTTCACAAACCCCTTGGTTTTTGTTAACCATTCATTGGTAATCTCTTTCTGACTAGTGTGACCGGCGTACATCCACTCACGATCACTCATCTTGCCTAGCTACTGGACAAACAAGATATATATATATATATATATATATATATATATATATATATATATATATATATATATATATAATTCAGCATGTATATTCATCAGTTAATCTAGTTTGCCAATTTTATTACATCCATGCAACCTACACTCTAATAGGTAAAGATAGGTCCTAATCCCACCCGAGTATGTGTAGATTGAGTACGTTCTCCATGCTCTACCCCATTCCCAGACAAAATTTCGGCAGCACCTCCCTGCTGTTCTCCTGATACATGTCTCGGCAAAAAGCCGAGAGAATGTGCATCCGGGGAACAACAGGGAGGCGTTGACGAAATTTTGTCTCGGAATGGGGTAGAGCATGGAGAACGTACCCAATCTACACATCCTCGGGCTATCCGTGGAAATCGCTGGACAATCCGAATGAGTTACGGTGATAAATATGCAACTGAATGCATATTTATCGATCCAACCCTTTCAGATGGGAGACACATACTGGTTACGCGTCTTAGCATGAAAATGAAATCTACTGACATGATTAAAAGAGAGTAGGAGGTGAAGGTGGATTCGTAGCTCACCCTCGGCTGTAGAGGAAGTAGTCGAACAACGGCGGGATCACGGACCAAAAACTTCTACCGCGATGACAAAGCCTGTAAATTTAACCGAGTCGAAAATATTTAGGACATCACATCACATAAAGCATTGACACTTCAAACTATGAAAAAAATCATGTTTGCTAATGACATCTAGTCCTCTTCTTCTTCTCCTCTTCCCCTCTTCGTCCCCTTCTTCTTCTTCTTCTTCTTCTTCTTCTTCTTCTTCTTCTTCTTCTTCTTCTTCTTCTTCTTCTTCTTCTTCTTCTTCTTCTTCTTCTTCTTCTTCTTTTCCTTTTTCCTCCTCTTCTTCTCCTCCTCCTCCTCTTCTTCTTTTTCTTCTAATTCTTCTTCTTCTTTCTGTCTTGTCTTTTCTTCCTTTCCTTCTTTCTTTCCTTCTTTCTTCTTCTTTCTTTCCTTTCCTGGTCTTCCTTTCCATTGCTTCTTCTTCCTTCGTCGTCTGCTGTCTCTTTCTCTTTTCTTGCTTCTTTGTCCTTTGTCTTCTTCGGTCCTCTGTCTTCTCCTTTCTCCCTTCGTGTTGTCTTTCGTTTTGGCCTGCGTGGAGATTTGTCTTTTTCCTGCTCTTTTCTCTTCCTTCTATTCTTCCCTACCCTAACCGATAACTAAGTACCCTAGCACTAAACATAAACCTAAACCTACACCTAAACCTAAAATAGAAAAAAAAAAGAACAAACCCTCACCTTGGCTCTGGCGAGGTCGGCCGGTGGAGGATGGCCGCGGGGAGGGGGCCGGTGGAGGTAGGCCGTGGGGAGGGGTGGCGCGGCGTGGCTCCGGCGGCGGGGCGGCGCGGCTTCGGCGGCGTGGGCGGGGCGGCGCAGGGGCCCCGCGGCCTTGCTCCGGCGATGGGGCGGGGGCGGGGCGGCCGCCGCGGCCTGGGTCCAGGTGGTTGGGCGGGCGAGCTGGCCTGCGGTGGGGAGGGCTCCGGGGGCGGTGGTGGGACGGCTCTGGCTCTGGCTCCGGGGGGCGGCACAGGGGCCCCAAGGCCTGGGTCCGGGTGCGGGGCGGGCGAGCTGGCCGACGGCGGGGACGGCTCCGGGGGCCGGGGCAGGGCGGCGCGCGGGTGAGAGGTGGGAATTGAGACAGAGAGGTTGGGAGAGAGACAGAGGTGGGAGAGAGAGGGGGGGCCTGGGGGAAACCGACGTCCATTAGGTTCTTCTCTTTGCCGTCAGCCAGCAGACAGCAAAGATCCCAAAGGCAGACGGCAAAGAGCCAGCTGACGGCAAAGAACCCGTCTGTCTGATCTAACCAGTCCCAAGGTCCAGTGGGGCCCAGCTAGGCTCTTTACCGTCTGCCTTTGGGACCTTTGCCGTCCGCTGGCGGACGGCAAAGAACTGGCGCATGGCAAAGTATATGTTTGCCATCATCTGGTTCTTTGCCGTCTGCTTTCTGATAGCTGATGGCAAAGAACTGGCTGATGGCAAATTCCCTGATTCCAGTAGTGAGTGTGGCCATCAAGGTTAATGATGATGTTGGCAACTATTTTCAGACTAGGAAGGGGCTTCGCCACAGTGACCCTGCATCCCCTATTTTGTTTAATATAGTGGCCGACATGTTAGCTACCCTTGTTGAGTGGACTAAGTTGGCCGGTCAAGTCAGCAGTGTCATTCCTCATTTGGTAGAAGATGGTTTATCTATTCTACAATACGCGGATGACACTATTTTGTTCTTGGATCATGATCTAGAGAAAGCAAGAAATCTCAAGTTGCTTTTATGTGCTTTTGAGGAACTTTCTGGTCTCAAAATTAATTTTCATAAGAGTGAACTATTTTGCTTCGGCGATGCTACAGAATCCGCACCTGAGTATGCTAAGATTTTTGGCTGCTAGCTTGGGCAATTCCCGATTCGGTACTTGGGTATCCCCATACACTATCAGCGCTTAACTATCGCTGAGTGGAAGCATGTGGAAGAGAGACTTGAGAAATGACTAGCCAGTTGGAAGGCGAAGCTCTTGTCTTATGTGGGGCGTTTAATCTTGATCAATTCTATCCTCAGCAACATGGTTTTATATATGTTGTCATTCTTTCACCTCCCAAAAGGGGTTCTTCAGCGTCTCGATTACTTTAGATCTAGATTTTTTTGGTAGTGTGATAACGAATCCAAGAAATATCGACTCGCTAGGTGGACTATATTATGTCGACCTAAAGTCAAGGGGGACTTGGAATTCAAGACCTTGAGATTAAAAACATTGCTCTTCTCAGCAAATGGGTGTACAAATTACTCACTGAGAATGGTGTATGGCAGGAAATCATTCATAACAAGTACGTGGGAGCCAAAGCTATTTCTCAAGTCTATTGGAAACCTGGTGATTCACATTTCTGGAGTGGGGTAATGAAGGCCAAGGAATTCTTTTTCCAATTTGGAACATTCTCGGTTAGGGATGGTTCTCAGGTTCGATTCTGGGAAGACACCTGGCTAGGGACCACCCCTCTCATGGTGCAAAACCCTAGCTTGTACAGGATTGTAAGACATAAATTTGTCACGATCAAACAAGTTTTGGGACAAGAAAACCCTGATATTTCTTTCCGTATGGATCTTTTAGGACCGCGCCTGGTAGCATGGAATGAATTACTCATACGTCTGGAGGCTATTCAGCTGTCAGGTGAACCGGATATCTTTCGATGGAAGTTGCATCAGAATGGCAAGTTTTCAGTCAAGTCCATGTATGATGCAATGGTCCATAGTGAGGTTCCGGTTGATAACAGAAAATTGTGGAAGCTCAAGATTCCTCTAAGGGTGAAGATATTCCTCTGGTTCCTAAATAGAGGGGTCATCTAAACTAGAGATAATTTGGCACGACGCAACTAGCAAGGTAGCAAGCAATGTGTCTTTTGCCAACATAACGAGTCTATTAAACACTTTTTTTTGAGTGTAAGTTTGCTCGGACAGTCTGGGCCATAGTTCAAGTAGCTTCAAACTTGTACCCCCCATGTAGTGCATGTAACATGTTTGGCAACTGGTTGCGGGGAATCGATAAACAATTTTCTGCACACATTCTTGTGGGGGGCTGCCTTATGCTGGGCATTGTGGCTTACCAGGAATGATGTGTTTTTTAATAATAAATGTGTTTCATCTCCTATGCAGGTTATTCATATGTGTACGCGATGGCTCCGTACTTGGTCTATCCTGCATAGGCCGGAGGACAAGGACCTTTTTATGATGGTGTCTACACGGCTGGAGCGTACGGTCAGGGCGGTTTTCAACCCCTATGGATGGCGGTGTGATCTCCGGATAGAGCCTGCCACACCATAGGCTAAACTAAACTTTGCTGTAATTCGTTTCTTAGTTTTTGGACCTTTGGACTTGTTGGCTGTGTGCATGTAGCTATGCAGAGGTCGGGCCTTCTTTCGATGCGATTGTATCACCTTGATAATTCAATTCAATGAAATGCCCCTTATCGAAAAAAATGAAACCTAAAAATAAATAATGATATCTAATATTGCCCATACACAAAGTCACCAAATTGGACTTCTCAACCAAAACTAATTTAGCTAAACCCTTCAATTTGTATCAAATCTGAACCATTTGATATGATCAAACAAGTACTAAATCTGAACCACTTCATTAGGACTCCTAATGCATTGTTCAAGGGGTGCCTCTTCATCGGACGGCGGTGCGCCTGCTCAGCGACGCCCAGGTGTTGCAGCCCACCCCCATCACATGTGCTTGCAAAGTGTCTAATCTACAGATACAGTCGCTCCAAAGTTATACTTTGTTTTCTCCTTTTTTTGATTTGTTTCCAGGATTATAACATCGCATACAAAATGTTTGTTAAGTTCAAATTCTTCGTTACTTACAATCAACGTAATGTGAGGATTGTCCTCAAGAGTGTCGAGAAGGATTTTGTCATGTCGCATGCTTTCGGTATTCTCCCGCTAATGCTATGGATGATGTGACTCTCGTCCTTCGATCCAAAAGCTAGAATTCCATTATGGTCAAGTGCAATATGTTTGCTTCTATGAGACCTGAACTTCAAAAGTTTGGGATAGTTATGTGATATTCAGGGAACTGAAAATTATTTTTAGACACAAACAAAGGCTAAAGATAGGAGATATCCAAAGCAATGTTTGTTTTGCAAACTATTAGTAAAGTGTTTACTATGCATTAGACTAATAAAATAGGGATCCAGAAGAACGCCTATCATGTAATGACGGTGAATAAAACAACAACTTAAAGAGAAAGGAAAAGTCCGAAAGGTGCAAGTGAGACTGACACGCCTAGGAAGTCCGGGGCTGACGCCACTCTTAAAGTTGGGTGCTTCTTCTGAGAGTAGGAGAAATATTGGAAGTAAAGATGTTAGAAGTATAAAAGCAAAAAGAAAGAAGACTGGAATGTCCAGCTCAGGTTTGAATGTCATACGAGTTAGAGCTGTATGGAAGGCAGGTTAAAAATAGTAATTCTTGGGAATTGTGATTAAACATGTTAGTCACCATACTTGGGTATTGTGATTAACCACGTAAATACCCACTTGATTGAATTCTGTTGCGACTCGATGCAAGAACTACTACGACCTAAAAAACTTGCTAGTAATGAGTATTATATACGCGCTAGGAACATAGTAAAAGTTACTATACACTCCATCGGTGTACTACCTCTGTATTTATTTTTATAATTCATTTTTGGAGTTTCATACACTCTAGCCCATTGAATAAGTTTGTTGCAAGAAGGTTGTTCATAGGAGAACATTTTTTGTTCAGTGTTATGAATAACATAGGGGCCATACGTCCATTATGAATGGGATGTATGTTATGAACATTGACGATAAGATAATACATCCATGACACTAACGCTAAATGTCGCGAGACTAAAAGAATAACACATATGTGTGGCACTGTATTTGGTCACACCTACATGGAGAAATTCCATTATGATGGATTTTGAAGTCATTTGATTTTCAATCATCCGACACTTGCAACTTTTGGCCAGAGGAAAAGTGACTGAAATACCGTTCACTGGCCATGAGGAACGAGCAATGAACTTATTCGCAAACACACATTCTGATGTGTGTAGTCCAATAAAGGTTGTTGCTAGCACTGGATTTGTCTATCTTCAGAAATGACTCAAGTGGATATATGGATATTTACTTGATGAGACATAAGTCTGGATCTTTTGAAATCATTCCAAAGGTTTTCAAAATGAACTAGAAATTATTGTAACAAGAAAATTATGTTTCTGCAATTAGATTGCAGAAAGGAATATTTGAGTTACAAGTTTAGTGAATGTCTGATGAGTTGTGAAAAGAGTTTCATAACTTGCACCTCCCGTAACACCATTGTGAGTGGAATGTCCGTGAAGATGTAATCAAATCATTTATGACATGGTAAGATCAAAGATGACATAAATCAATTTGCCATTATCCCTTTTAAAGTTATGCTTTAGAGACCGCGGCTTTTACACTGAAAAGAGCGCTACCAGATCTGTTGAAATGACCCCATGTTTTGGTACGCCCAAACCAAGTTGTGTCTTTTCTTAACATTTGGAATATGGGGCTTGTGTAAAACATTTACAAACCTATTCCAAATCAGACAAGTGCTACTTTGTAGGTTATCCCAAATCATTGGGTATTCCTCCATCACTATACAGAGGCAAAAGGTTTGCCACATAGAAACGGTATGATTTTGAAGAAAATGTTTCTTGCAGAAAGGTGAGTGGGAGGACAGTGCAACTCGATGAGATAACAGTATCTTCGTCGTCAGCTCATAGGAAAGAAACCTTGGAAGTAATTTTAGAGTTTCCTACTACGACTGATACGGAAGCCTCTACATGAGATGTATGGACTTCGGTCGATCTTACAGCTGAACCACATAGGCAAAACTCGTGCAAACCTCTCAGGTCCACAAACGAGATATTGTTGTTAGACAACAGTATACCTACGATACACAAGGAAGCGTTGACGGGTCCTGACTCCAAAATTGGCTAAATGCCAATATAATCCAAGATAGTATCCATTTAAATGATTCAAGATTAGATCTTGATAAACCCTTCAAAAGACTTAGAGTCTAACAAATATAAATGGAACTATAAACTGATACGGATAAAAATGTTTTATCCATAAAGCTCGACTTGTTGCTCATAACAAATTCAAGGAATTAACTACGATGAGATTGTCTCACCGTAGGGATGCTTAAAGTCGGTTTGGTTTGAACTAGCAACTAATACATATTTCAATCATGAGATATAATGGATGCCAAACGGATTTCCATGAGATGGAAATGCAACCTAGGACTTGTAGGTGATACAGTCCAAAGTATTTTGCTGATCCAGAGGATGCTAGTGAGTGTGCAAACTTCAGAGTTCCAGTAATGGACAGAAGCGAGCATAATGGAGTTGGAATCTTCGTTTTGATGAAATAGTCAAAAGAGTTTAATTTCATCAAAGGATAGCAAAGATGCTTGTGGTTACAAGAAAGTAAGTGGGAGCATAATAATATTTCTAAAAACCTTGTGTGCTTGACACATTGTTGATTGGAAATAATATAAATTTCTTGACACGAATTAGGAATTCCTTGAAAAACGGTTTTTCTGATGAAGTGCTTCGGCTAGGTAGCCTCCGTATTAGGCATTTTCTATGAAAATAGAATTACCTAATAGGCCTAAGCCAAAATACATATTGACAAGATGCTAAAACAATTTAACATGAGAACGCCAAGGAGTGATTCTTGCCGAAGTCACATGGAAAGAGTTTTTGCAAGACTCGGTGTCCTAAAACACTGATGAGCAAATTGCATGATGGATATTCCACACACTTTTGTGTTTGGATTAATCATGTATTACATGGTATGTATAACAACCGGATATGTCCAATACTCCCAATTTGTTACGAGTGAGATACCAAAGTGATCAAAGTATTGATCATAGGACAACAGTGAAAAATGTCATTGAGTGCTAAAGTAGCACTGATGACATGTTTTCTCGTAAGCAGAGATTATGGAGAGTTCTTTGTAAGAAGTTACATCGATACAGTCTTCATCAATGCTCCATGCGATTTTCTATTTAAGTTAAGGGTTTTGTGTGATACACAATATGGTGGTATAGGAAGTTGGAATTGTTCCAAACAGGTTACTGTGGCGAATTCTATAACAGAGGCTATGTATGTTGATGCTTTAACAACGACAACTAAGATGTTGAATCGTATAGTTTATTCATGAACTTAGTATTGTTCCAAGATGGCTTTGGTCAATGGAACACTATTGTAGATAGTTGCTCCATAGCCTAGTCTGAGGAATCAAGGTTGGACCTGTGATTCACATATATAATAAGCCAAGTCCACAGAAAATATGAATTTTGTGAAAGCATGAAAATGCGAGGATATGCAAAGATACACACGGACCTAAAGTTGTCAGATCCATTGGACAAAGACTATACCACAAGCGAAGCATTTTTTACACCGGTATGCCATAGGTGTAAAGTGCATTAGCATTGACTAGATTAGTGACTCTAGTGCAAGTGGGAGTCTATAGGAGATATACCCTAGAGGCAATAATAAATGTTATTATTATCTCCATGTTCGCAATTATGTTTATATTCCGTGCTAGAACTGCTATGGTTCTCGAGTCTGCAATAACCACGAGGCTTGGAGGAAAACACATATGCACGTGTGAAATAATAAACGGTAAAATGTATTCCTATTCTGGCCTCTAAGACTAATTCAAGTATTGCATGATGATCACATTTTCCTAATCATGGGCATGTCTATGCCAGGCAACTTTTGAGGGCATAATGTTAGTAGAACACTTGTGTTGAATCGACCTGAATTGCTGTTATGCTATGAGATACATTCATCACCAGTTAATGGTAAATAACACAGAGAAAGTTAACGTTTGCATAATTCCTTAGACCATGAGAGTATCGAGTTCCTTCGCACTTGCTTCATGAACTTTGAGGTTTGTTAAAAGTCGTCCGTAAATGGGTGGCTATTACGGCGGCTTACGGGTTCATGGAATAGTTTGACAAGGGACTAGATAGCTCAAGATTGGGATTTTCTCCTTCGACGATGGAGAGATATTATTTGGGCCCTCTCGGTGTTACGGTATCCATCATCGTCTGGCTAGACACAACATGATTTGATAATGGGGATACAGGAGCGCGGAAACGAGAGAAGAGAACAAAACGGGTAACGTGGTAACTGGCATAGTGGACAAGTTATTGATCCATGGTGATGCTGATAAGTCTCACCTCAGGATTTTTAAAAATATCATGAAGCAACAGGAATAGCACATGGCAACTAGAGGTTCACACGAATATTCATTCGTGTGGGTATAGGGATCAATATGGGTGTCCACGGTTCCGCTATTGATCATTGATCGGAAAGTGTTCCGATCATGTCTATACTTCACCGAACCTACAGGGCCACACACTTAAGGGTCATCTATCTCCTAAATACTAGACAGGGAGTCTGAGAGAAAGTCATCGGAAAAGTTTCGGAGACAACGGAAAAGTTCCGGAGAGAACACCGGAAAAGTTCCGGTAAAACCGAAAAGTTGTTTCGGAGTAAACCATTGAGCCAAATAGGTTTTGGCATGCGGCTGGAACTTTTTGGAGGTACCAGAATCGTTCTGGGAACTTCTGGAATTTTTCTGCAGAGAAAAACCGGAAATGTTCCGGAGCAGCCGGAATTGCTATGGTTTGTTTTCGCTGAAGAAAATCATTTATCTGGAAATGTTTTGGAACATGTCCAGAATTGTTTTAGTGGGTACTGGAAATGTTCTAGACCTACAGAAATATTTTCGGATTTAACGGACGCAGGAAAATGTCTTTGTGAATAGTGAAAACCACTTTTTAGTTGATTTTTTGGAAAGCCACCTTTTGGGCTTTGCTCAAAAGATCTAGGGGAGGATGACATGGAAGGGTGAGACCCCCTTTGGGGAGGCCCCACATAGGTGGTTGGCCAAGGATGGCATCTCCATGATGCCACACTTGCTTTCCCCTTTATGCCCTTATGGAGGACTCATGTGATGGGTTTTTTGGGTATTTCAAGTGCCCCCATACCCCTTGGGTTTTCCTATAAATAGAGGTGGAGAGGAGCTCTCCACACTCAATCCTTACTATCATACAAATTCCTTGCATGATCTGGCTTTCTCTCTCCCTCCCAGTGAAATAGTTTCGTAGAGCCGAAAGGCTGTCTGGGTTCCGGTGGGAACTAGTTCTGGACGGTGAAGCCCTGCCGGATAGGAGACACCGTATCTGTGCAACCAAGTAGAGTGGTAGTATGTTCGATCTTAGTTTGAGAGTGACTCCCGAAGGGCTGCCCGAGTAACCGTCCGAGATTTTGAGGGCCTCCTGAAGGGCTGTCCGAGTGACCGTCCGAGATTTTGAGCGCCTCCCGGGGGACTGTTCGAGACATTGTCCGAGGGACTGGTTGAGGACATCTCAGAGGGCTGTTCGAGGGACCGCCTGAGAGGCTGTCTGAGGGAGTACATCCACGCGGTTGGGAGGTTGTAAAATCCAAGCTACAGGGATCTGCACCAACGATCTTCGCCAACTCTATGTCCGCTGTGCTACGAGTTGGTAACGATCAGATCAAGAACCTTGTATGCATCTCCGTAGTGGTCCTGGGCTGGTGCGAAGGTCGAATTTTTTTGTTTTCTACTGCGTTAACCTACAGATAATGCATGGCATGTGTATGAGAGAACTTGAGTGAGTTGGAGAGCTTCTCTCCACCTCTATTTATAGGGTGAGGCAAGGGGTAGAGGCCACATGAAAATACCAAAATGCCCATGATATATGTCCTTCATAAGGGCAAAATGGGGTTGGAAAGAAGCTCCATGGTGGAGCCCCTTCTTAACCAGCCACACATGTGTGTGGGACACCCTTTTGGAGGCCCCTCCACCCCATGTCATCCCCTTGGCTTTTGGGACAAAGCCCCAAAAGGTGGCTTTCCAAAAAGCCACCAAATAGTGCTAGTACCCTAATAGTGTTGCCACTATACATCCCACTATTCATGAGATATATTCACGAAATATTTTTTCACGACCATTTAATCCGAAAATATTTTTGAAGGTCCAGAACATTTCCGGTAACTGCTAAAATAATTCTGGACGTGTCCCAAAACATTTCCGGTTTACTCTCTGGAACTTTTCCGGTTTACTCTCTGGAACTTTTCCGGTGACTTTCTCTTAGACTCCCTGTCTAGTATGCATCAGATAGATGACCCTTAAGTGTGTGATACGTCTCCAACGTATCTATAATTTATGAAGTATTCATGCCATGTTTACAATAATTTTATATGTTTTTGGTGCACTTTTATATGATTTTTATGGACTAACCTATTAACCTAGTGCCCAGTGCCAGTTGATGTTTTCTGCTTGTTTCTGGTTTTCCAGAAAATCCATACCAAACGAATTCCAAATGCAACAAAAATTTATGGTTATTTTTTTATGGAAAATAAGAAACCCACGAAGCTTCGGAGGAGGACCAGACGAAGTCCAGGGGAGTCACGAGCTCACCTGGCGCCCCCCTAGGGCGCGCCATCTGAGTTTGTGGGTCCCATGGGACCCCCCTGGCGTGAATCCAACACCAAAAAACCCTATAAATTGAGAAACCCCCGAAAGTTAACTTAGATGAGTTTTTCCGCCGCCGCAAGCCTCTGTCCCGAAGCGATCTCAATCGTAGCCCTGTTCCGGCACCCTGCCGGAGGGGGGGAAGCCATCACCGGAGGCCATCTTCATCATCCCCGCTGCTTCTATGATGAGGCGGGAGTAGTCCACCCTCGGGGCTGAGTGTATGTACCAGTAGCTATGTGTTTGATCTCTCTCTCGTGTTCTTGATCCGGCATGATCTTGATGTACCATGGGCTTTGTTAATATAGTCGGATCATATGGTGTTCTTCCCTCTCTATCTTGTTGTGATGAATTGAGTCCTGCTCCTTGAAGTTCTTTATGTTGGATTGAACATTATGAATCTGAAATTGTTTGATGCATATCGGATAATTAACTCACGGAGACTCAAGGTGACAATGGGTTTCTCTAGGTGACATTAGAGTTGCTTGATGTGTATCATATGGTGTTATTGTAGTACGATATCTAGGGCTGTTTGTGACACTTATAGGGATGGCTCAATAGATTGATCGGAAAAATAACTTTGAGGTGGTTTTGCTACCTACAACAATTTCATCTTATTTTCTCCGATAGATAGGAACTTTGATGTTTCGTTACGTTGGATTGAATATTGGATTTGAGAACACTTGATATATGTCTTGCATGTGGATGCCCATGGTGACATTGGGGCATTCTATTGAGTCACTTGATGTATGTTTTTGTAATCAACTTGCGGATTCCCGTAGTGACATTGGGGTAATCTAGGCATAGAGGTTGATATACGTTTTTGTCCTACTTTCTCTAAGAGGAACTTTGGTGTGATTCTTTGTTGCACGTGCACAACTCAGTGGGACCGGGTGGAATCACTCGGTGAGACCGACTAGAGCAAAAGGTTTGAACTTTAGGCTTTTCGGTGAGACTGGTGGGAATAGCTCGGAAAGACCGATGGGTGATGACCTAAGCACTTTCCACACTTCAGTGCGACCAATTGAAACCACTCAGAAATTCCGAGATGAAATCAATAGGTTACAGAAGGTTGGCATGCGCACTTCGGTGGGACCGAATGCCATATCGGCGAGACCGAGTTGCTAGGGTTTAGGCAGTGGCTCTGTTAAGTGTATCTCGGTGAGTCCGGGTATGAGTGTATCGGTGGGACCGAGATAGGATTTAGGGTCTTGGACCGGGAAGAATGTGAGGGTGTGGCTGAGGGTTTTGGAACAATATCTCTAAACACTTTGAGCAAATATTCCATGATCAAAACTCATCCCCTTTTAATAGTATTGGCTTTCCTATGGACTCAATGTGATCTTGGATCACTTAACCAAAATGTAGAGTCTTGGAGCTTTGCCAACACATGTCCTTTGCATTTTGAGGGATCCACATTCACATCCAATTGCCATACCTAATTGAACTTTCCTGAAATATTCTTTTAGTAGGCATTAGTTCAAAGATGTATATATTGTTATGAATTACCAAAACCACCCGGGGATTAGTTGCACTTTCAATCTCCCCCTTTTTGGTAATTGATGACAACATATAGATCAAACCTTCGACACAAGTTATAATCATTGAATAGCATCATCGCTTTGAAAAGTATGTGATAGGCAAGAGCTCCCCCAAAATTTGTAAATTATTTAAAATTTGTATCTGAATGCAAATGCACAATCGATTAGAATGATTGGGTAACTCTTCCATGCCACCTACATCTCGGTAGAGCGCACAAAAGAATATGAATGAAATATAATAAGCACTCATCATCAAGCAAACATGTGAATGACCATAACATCAAGCAAAACTAATGGAAAAGTTGCCTAAAAAGCAAATAGAGTACGGTCACACACGAAATAGTATTACAAACCAACAAGACCAAAGTATGTCAACCAAATAAAACTATAAAAGCAACAAAAGCAGAAAAGACACTCTCTGTCGAAGCCCTAATGATCTATATCATGCTCCCCCTTTGGCAATAAGTTACCAAAAAGATCAAATGATCTAGAGCTAAACATCGCTTTGGGCTCGATCCACGATGGCTGGCGATGAAGTCCTCTGACTGGCAGCACTGGTGTGGGTCGATGGAGTGGAAAGGAGTCCATCAGCAAATGCTTTGGATGCTGTCTACTGGACTGGAAGGGTAGACACTGGCGGTGGAACAACAACTGGGGCTGGGTAGGAGCTGATCTGGGTTGTGTCTCAAACTAAGTGGTAGTAGGCTTGTCAGAATCACTCAACCGTTCCTCAACATCTGCCTTGAGATTCTCCAGGTAAGTGGCCATCTATGTTACCTTGACATCGAGATCATGGAACTTGGTTTCCACAATCCTCTCGAGGCTCTCCTGGTTCTTCACAAGGTTAGCTAAGCCTTTCTTGATCCACTGGGTAGCTAAGAGAAGATATGTCATTTGATCATTCTTTGTCTTGGGCAACTCTGCAGTAGATGTACTGGGCCCACTAGTATGAGCAGCAGCTCTGGCAGCATTAGCTTGCTCCTAAGCAACAACAGAGCTCGGATGTGAAGGATCCATAGTAACTGTGCAATCCTCTAACTCTGGCTGTAGTGGCAAGTGCTTACGGTCAAGCAGATAAACATTGTTACTAACCTTGGAGTTGATAAGCATCTGAATATATGGAGCATATCCGCATGAGCGCTTCTGGTCAGCTGTTGTCCTCTTCATGGTTTCCACTATAAGATCCATGACATTGAAGTTGGTGCAACCATCAATCTGATGTAACATGTCAATGGAATATCCTCGAATCATCCTATCATCTCTAGACTTGGGCAACAGTGTGTATCTCAGAATTGTGTTGATGGTGGCAAGCCCTAGCAGAAGGTAGTAAACGGATCCCAACTTATGTTTGCTGACATACTCTGGGGAATAGTCGTGTACATGTTGGCCATGGAGTTATGATCTCTGTGGGGTTTAGCATAAACGTCCAAATAATTCTCATTAGATGGGGACAAGCCAAGCATCTCTACCCATTCTTCAACAGAAGACTCGTACCTTACTCCTTCGGTCATCCTCTTTATTTTACCATCTGGGTAAAAGTGTGTAGTTGAATAGAATTGCATGATGACCTCATCATTCCATGCAGTCATCTCAATACCAATGAACTCATCAAGCTCTAGTGTCTTGAAGTTCTCATGCACCTTGGGGCAGTTGTCTGGATGGGCATCAATGTAATCCCAGTCAGCCCATCTCATATCACTGACAGCTGGGCTCTTCTCAAGAAGCACTGTCTCATAGAAATCATGTTGCTCCTTGGTGTGGAATTTGTAATCTACAGTTGTCCTCCTCCTGATAGCATAGGGATCAGCAGTCCTCCATCTCCTCAGACCTTTGTACTTCCTCTTCTTCATATCTTCTGCCTTTGGATGTGTATCATCATGAGATGGCAGAAATGGTCTGCTCTTCTTCAAGTGAGCTGGAGCTTCCTATTTCTCTCTCTCTGGCACTGGGCCTTGTTTTTCTTGGAGGCAGCAATATTTGCAATTCTTTTGCCTTTGCCTTTAGGTGGAGACCTGGCCTTGGCAGCAGGAGGTGCAGATTTTGGCATAGCATCTGCCATCAGCTTCTTTTGCCTCTTTGGAGGTGGCTTGACCACTGGAGCATCCTCCTCCCCTTCTTACTCAGCAGCATCCTCAGGAGGGTCCTCATACATGGAGGTCTGTCTGGCAGGAACACGAACAATTCTCTTTGTTGCCTGCTTCTTGGGCTTTGGCTTTACTTGAGCTGAGCTGCCTGCAGCTTCAGGTCTGGCAAGATTCTTCACTTTCCCAGAGGCTGTGTATTCCTTGCTCACAACATGTCTCTTGGATGTAGCATCATCTAGAATGAAATCAGAGTCCTGCTCATTAGAACTCTTTCTCTTCCTTGCATATGTTGCAGCTTTAGGAAGTCCATGTGAACTAGCAGTGACTGGGTCTGAATCTGAACTGCTCTCAGGACTTGTGCCGGCACTCAAGTCAACATCATCTTCTACCTTGTTCTGACTGTCATCAGAACCTGACATCTTGCAAGCTGACCCTGTGAATAGCATAGGTGCGAGTAGACTAGATGAGGATCACAAAATGCAGATGTTTTTGCAAAAAATTGAGTTTAAAAATCCAATTTAGGTTTTCTCTGTTTACATTTCGGTCTCACCGAGTGAAGTGATTCAGAATTTCCGAGACAACAACAGAGATGGGGTCAACACATTTTGGTGGCACGGAATGTGATACTCGGTCTCTCCGAATTGTACATGGAAACCCTAATCTTGCTTCGGACACACCGAGCCGGTGAGTTTTGGTCAGACCGAACCACACTTGTGTGCAATGGCTCAAGGCCAACTCGGTGGCATCAAATCATACCAATTGGCCAGTCTGAAAAGAAAACAGCGAAACCCTAAACCTAATTTTTTTGCTAAAAACCTAAAATCTAAGGAATTGATTGGTACAGTGCATGCCATGGGATGATAATGCGCAAGGTCTTGCGCCAAGAATCAGATTAAGGAAAGTACAAGAGATCGAGCCGTACCCTAACCTGGCGGCGGCTCTCTATGGCGGTGACATCGGTGAAGATTGACAACAACGGTGATGCAATCCAGCGGTAGGAGGATGCTGGACGGAGCGGCGATGATCTAGCGATCGAAGACGACAGAGGGGAGTTGCGGGGGAAGTGTGGGTCTGAAGGAATTTTCAATCGACCGCCCACACGATATATATACTCATACACTGTCGATCAAACCGAGTGAATCCGTTCGGTGGCACCGAGACGTGTAACTGCCAGATACAAAGTGTTTCGGTGAGACCGAGCATGTTCAATCAGACCGTCTGAGGGGCTTAAAGCAGATCAATCAGAGTGACTCGATGGGACCAAAATGAAATGTATCAATCAGACCGGAGACACAGTGAAGGTTTTAAAGTTCAGTCCTATTCAGATCGGTGGCTCCGAATGCTCCTCATCCGGAGGGTCCGAATAGAAACTTATTCAATTTTTGTGATCATCAAGATTGAATTTGAGACAAGTTGAGATAGATAGCTAGAGAAGGTTCTTAGGCATTCTTCTCAATCCAATTGGCCAAAAGATCCAAACCAACCAAACAACAAGTGGATGTCCTTGAATGAGAAAATATGCATAGCAACATGCTCAGACAATAAAATTGCAAATAAAATATGGCAAACATGCACAACCAATACTAGCATCTATCAAGAAAATGGTCGATGACAAAGTCATCTATATATGAGTATCTTGACATAGGAGCCAAATGAGAACATTTGATCATAGGTCATACTCATTGTTTAAGCACAAATGGGATTACCATTTTTACATAAAGCATTAATATGTTCACATCACAAGAGTTGCTTTAGCTCAAGTCTTAGAGCAAAGCTCCCCCTAGATGTGAGATCCCCCCTAAGATGGATGAACTAACCTTGAATTTTGTCGTTGAAGACTTCATGTGGTTGTAGTTGTAGTTGTGGAAGCTCAACGTTGATGATGATCATCAAGAGTTGGGAGCTTTCCATGGGATTTGTAGCACTTTCAATCTACAGGGGTTAGTCCCATAAGGAACAACAAGGATATCCATACACATAGAGTGAAGTACACATATGATGATGTCCATGAATGCGTTGATTACCTTTTCCCTTGACTTACCAACAAGAGTGTTTGTGACTCCATGAACTAGTGCATGATGTTGAAGTGGTTTGCACAAGTTCTTGCCATGAATGAATATGAGTGAAGTTTGTTGGCGAAGTCACCCTCAAGAACTCTCTAGTTCTTCTTCTTTGGGATCCACAACAACTTGATGGGAATCCTTGGAGTTGTAGTAGCACTTAATGAAGCAAAACTTGAAGTAGTCTTGGGAACCCACTTGACCAAAGGTTGAGGAGGTTCTTCATATGAGTCTTGCTCATCTTGTAGCTTGTCCTTCCCTTTTTGCTTGTGGTCTTGTGGTGAAAAATCATCTTGGGCTTGAGTTCCCTTGAAGGAAGTGCGATCATACTTCTCCTTTTCGGTAACAAACTTCGTCATGGGGTATTGATCTTCTTCCCACTCAACTCCGTTGGCATTGAACATTCGTTCAAAACCAACACCTTGGTTCTTCGGGTGCCATCCTTGCTTGCGTACAGTTTTCTCAAATTGCTTACTCCCGGTAAGGCTCTTATGAACACCTTTCTCTATAATTCCTTTCAATAAATAATTTGCTTGCTCAAGTGTAATTTGGCTAAGAGAATCATTAGTGGAGTCAATAGAACTACTAGAAGTAACATCATGAGATTTAGCATTATTATTGTTACCACTAGAAGTAGAACATTTCTTGCTCTTGCTATTAAATTGCTTAGATTTAACTTGTGGCGTAAAGGTAGACAAGAGAAGTCGTTTAGCAATGTAAGAGGAACTCTTCTTTCGAAGATCGTCATTGATATCTTTTAGAAACTCATGCTCTTGCTCTAAATGTAGCTTCTCGAAGCGTAATTTCTCACGAGTTCTTAGGAGCTCTCTATGATCTTCTTGTTGAGTTTCATGAGCTAACTTAATAGTGTTTATTTCTTTAGTTAAATGCTCAATCTCCCTCATTGCATTGACAACCGTCGCCTCTTAACTATCATGATTACTAGCAATTTCACTATAGCTAACATCACCAGTTTTATCATTGAGCAAGTCATCATCACCTAGCAAGTCATCCTCATCACTATTAAAGTCAATGAATTTGGGGTGAGTTACCTTAGGGCCTTCTGCCATGAAGCATATTCCAATTCCTTCATTTGGTGAATCAAATAGATCGGTGTTGAGGGATACAAGAGCTAGTCCGGCAACACCTTCATCTTGACTATAGTCGAAGTTGGAGTGATAGCTTCTCTCGGATTGGTTGTCGGAGTCGGAACCGGATATCCATTCACCAACATGGGCATGTGGTCTTCTTGAATACCTCTTGGTGGATTTGTCTCTCCTCTCCGAATCCTTACTTCTCCGGGAACTTCTTCGTTCATATCTATCTTCTCTACTCTTTCTCTCTCTACGACGTGACTCATCTCTTCTATTCTTTCTTCTTGGTGACTCATCTCTTTTCTTGGGAGGTGCCGTACAGTCATTTGAGAACTGTCCGGGTCTTCCACAATTGTACCAATTTCGGTCACGACATGAAGAGCGATTCTCATTGTATCTTGAATTAGAGCTTCTCTCTTTGCCTCTATTTTTATAGAATTTGTTGAATGTCTTCACCATAAGGCTAATCTCTTCATTGGACACAAGTTTTTCAATTGAAGTTGTTGGAGCATCACTTGAAGCCTTGTAAGGATCACTAGACTTGTTGTGGAGCCCCTCTTTGTTTTTGAGTAACATTTCATTAACGGCAATCATTTCAATGAGTTCCGTGAGTTTGAGATCTTTATAATTTGGCATCATTTGGGAAAAACAGTCCAGATAAGCATAGCAACATCCAACTCAGTCAAGTGCATGCAGCGTGTTTTTCACTTTTCTTTTTTGAGGTGTCATGCAGCGTGTAACTGCAGGATTGGACATGGACGAGAGGATACCGAAAGTGCGTGCCTGCGCTGCGTTCTGCCTTTTTTGACAAAAGCGTTGTGCTTGTGCGTTGGTCGCGTGGGCTAGCTGCCTGTACGCTTAGCTTATTTTTTTTATTTTTTTTGACGGATGCCTGTAGGCTTAGCTGCGTGCGCGTGCAAGAGAGAGAAGGTGAAAACGACCAAGGAAGGCCCATGCGGAGGTTTTTATTAAACACAGTACAGACGCAAACGTTCATATACACGCGCATACACTCACCTCTATGAACGCACATACGCACACCCTATCTCTATGAGCACCTCCGAAAGACTGAGCCGGCATATCATCTTTAAATTTACGAAGTCGCAGCAGGCACCTCGTCGTCGACGGGAACGTCTCCTCCCACTAAATGCGCATCACCAGAAATCCTGAAATAAATCCAGTAATAAATGCGAGCACCAGGATTTGACCCCTGATGGGTAGGGGATACCACAGTCCCTCTAACCATCCAACCACAGATTGGTTCGAGGCCCATGCGGAGGTTGGAGCGTTGGCTTGGACTAGTAAAATCGCGGGAGGGACAAGCGCTGGGCTGAGCTCCCGGTTTCCTCGGTAACACCGAAGTTTGTCGGTTTTAACCGGGGATACTGAACGTCCAGCGGTTTTGATTCTAGCAACCATACGAAAACCATTAACCAAACTAACCGGTTGTTGCTGGGGTAGCTGCCAGCCCACCAGAGTTCGAACCCTGGCTTTGGCGCGTGGTGTTCGTGGAGTTTCTCCTATAAAAAAATGCCAACAAGGGTTCGTCTTTGGGTTGGTCTCATTTTTTAAACTAACCGGCTGTTCGGTAATGGTTCGGTATGGTCGGTTGGGTAACTAAATGCCCAGGCCTAGGCGGAGCCACCCGCTAGAAAAAATAGCAAATAAAATAAAATAAAGAAAGAAAATTAAAAAAAATACATGTTTGCCGAGTGCTTTTTAAAGGACACTCGGTAAAGCCCCTGCGTTCTGATAGGTCGAACTCTATGTCCCATGGATCATGCCTCCTCACCATTGGATTCTCTCAGATCCAACGGCCTCCATCCATCCCCCCCTCTCTCTCTCCTTATCCCCGCCGCCAACCACCCGTACCGCCCGGCCACCATCCACCCCCTCTCCTTCCCACCATCTTCCTCGCCGCGCCACCATTCCTCCTCCCACACACCTCCGCCACCCTGCGTCACCGGCAAGCAACGAATCTAAGCCGCCCCCGCTACCTTGCGCCACAGCCCCGTTAGTTGCAGACCAGGAGGAGCTCCCCCGCCGTCGAGCTCACCCTCTGGTGCAGGATTTGGGCTAACGTCGATGGATCCTCCCGTCTCCCACCACCGCCCTAGTTTCAGATCCGTCCAGCCACCACCGTCGCATGGGAGCTCCGCAGCGCGCCGGCCATCATCCCACACCAGGTCCCTTCCTCGGATAACTCCCCTGTCGCCGGCCACCAACCCCATGGCAGGCGCACACGCGAGCACGGTGGGGAGCATCCCCCAGCTCGGCCATGCGTTGGGCCCTCCTCTGCCTTCAGCTCTGTTGTCGGGGGTCGCCGGATCCAGTGCGCTGTGTAGTGGTGCTGAAGGCACAGTGGCCCTACTCCGCGCCCGCCAGCGTGCAATTTTTTGATCTTGTTCAACCTCTTTGCCGAGTGCCCTCCTCGTGGCACTCGGCAAACATCTGCCACATGGCATCGCCGTTCCATTGGCCGGACGGCAGTTGCCTTTATTTTGCTGAGTAACCCTTTTTGACACTCGACAAAGGCTTTGCCGAGTTCCCGACAGAAGAAACTCGACAAAGCCCGCTTTGCCAAATGGGGTATGCCGAGTAGGCTTTGCCGAGTGTAACACTCGGCGAAGCTTTTGCGAAGTGTTTTTGGGCTTTCGCCGAGTATTTCTGGCAATCGGCAAATACTTGGATTCCAATAGTGTTTCTTAGTATTACCTGCCATAGGAATACTTTGATCTTCATTGGCATCCGAGCCTTCCAAATGTCCTGAAAATAAAAGATTGGGGCCCTCCCAATAAGGGCCATGTAGAGAGATTTAGTGGAATTCATTCCAGAACTTTCAAGATGCCACGGCACTAAATACATCCCAATTGAGGGCATGTTCAACAAATTCCAAAATTTTACAAAGAAATACTATTCTTTCCGGAAAACGGCCCATTAGAAATACTCGGCTCCAGGCAGGGGCGGATCTGGGCCCCAGGCCCTCAGGGCCCAGGCCCGGGGCGTGGCTTTTTTTTAGCTATTACCTATCTATATTTTTGAATGGGCCCGGGGCTTGGCCCAGCACACAGCTAGGGCTCAGGCCAGCCTCTCCAATAGTCCAATTCTTCAGCAGCGCCGAGACCTAACCACGCACACGCACGAGAGCCGCAGCCCGCAGCGCGTCCTCGCAGTGCGCCGAGCCGCCTCCGCTCCGGCACTCCCCGGCCTCCGCTCCGGCACTCCCCCGCGGCCCCGGCTGCTCGGCTGCTCGGCATCTCCAGCTGGGCGCCGCCGGCCGCGCCGCTCTGCTCTGGCCTCCCCCGCCGCCCCGCGCCCCTGCCGGTACATGACATGCCTGAACCCTGAAGCATCTAGTTTTCTGCACAGACACGCACTTCTAAATTCTACATGCACCATGTTCTGTATCACCTTGCAGCCTCTGCGTTTGCTTCAGATTTCAGAGTTACAGAACCTTACTCACCAAAGTAGTAACACCGACAATTTTGATCTAAACCGGAAGTGTTGTCCTATCCGACAAAAACCCGAAAGCTTGCTAGTTGTTAATGAATCCGACCTACTTACTTCAGATTTGCTGCATAGTCAGGTTCTCCCCTAAAAAAGTTGCTTCAGATTTCATAATTGCATCTGTGCTCCTATTCTCCAAGAGAATTCATGTACTGCTAATGGTTGGATGTGTGGATGTGTATGCTATTGTTAAAACTTTATGTGTAATGTGTGGATGTGCTCAGGGTACTGCAGTACTGCTAATGGAGTAATGGTTGCTGCTGCTTCAAAAAAGTCAATTTGTTCTTGACAGTGTGTATGCGGTTGTTAAAATTTTGCTTTTGATGTTTTGAAGGTATTGGCTCTTCTTCCACCGTTGATCAGGTTATGGGAGGCACTGATGAAGCAAACCATTGATTTGGTACTCTTTTGTATCCTGTACTGTTTTTTGTAGTTTTTGTCATGTTTTTATCTATTTTGTTGTATCATTAAGCATTGAGTTTAAATTATAAATTTATTGTGCAATTGAGATGATTTTGTATGGGGTAGAGGTAGCTGTAGCCTTATGGATGATAAGTTTTTCCCTCGCGCTGAAAAAAAATTTGGGCCCGGGGCTTGCTCCAATCCTGGCTCCGCCACTGGTGGGCGACAAGGACGACACAAGTGCTCGCCATGGGGCACGAAGACGAGGTGTTCGTTGAAATGGGCAAGAGAATATAGGAGGAGGAAGAAGAAGATAGATACTGACGTGTGGGGCTCACTTGTCATAACGGTCAACTTAATAGTCAAAATAAACGGTGTTGACTTTCCTGCCACGTCAGCCCTGACGGGTGGGCCCCACTTGTCATAAACATGTTTAAATCTTCTAAACTGGTCATTTTCCGAAAGTGGTAGTTTTTTGCCACGGATTAGTAAAAAAGTGGTAGTTTTTGGCACAAATTTGTAAAGTGGTAGTTTCTAGGCATGTTTTCATGAAATGTGGTAATTTTTGGTTAAATACTCGCATGCATGCATGTATTGCTAGGTTACCATATTAAAACCGTGCCCACAGAAAGCTAATCAAGGTCCTAAATTTATTATAGTTGTGGGGATATAAAAGTCAGACGATCTCGTTCCCATCGGTCCCATCCATCCACAGCCGCCTCTCCTCTAGTCCTCTCCGCGGCCGCTAGGGTTTGCTCTCCTCTCTGCCGCCCGCAGCTGTTTACCTTCCGGTGTCAGGCTCGTCGCCGTCTGGTAAGTGCTTCTCCTCGTAATTTTTTTGTCTCTGCTGTTTCGCCCTCCCAATCGACTGCCCAGAGCCCCACGGCGCGACCCCTTGTGCCCTTCCGGGTTCTGCCGAACGGCGCTGCCCTCCGGTCCTCATCGGTACCTCGAGCAGGGAAACTCGAAGTCGGCGTCCTGCCGTATCAACTCCGCCGATCCCCATAGTCTTTCCGCCCGCCGCCAGGTCGGGTTAGGCCCTTCGCCGTCTCAGATCCCCCTCTCCTCACCTTAGCTTTTCCTCCTTGTCTCCGCCCCCATAGTCTTTCCGCCCGCCGCCGCCAGGTCGGGTTAGGCCCTTCGCCGTCTCAGATCCCCCTCTCCTCACCTTCGCTTTTCCTCGTCTCCGCCCCCGCGAGATTGGATTAGGCAGGCCCATCGACGTCTCCTTTGGCATATCTTATTAGTCGCTAACAGAACGATTTATTTTGTCTTTTTATTAAGCAAACTACGCTTGGGGTTAGCCACCTGAATTCATTCGTTTCTATTAAATGAAATTTATTTATTTTACCTATTATTATGCAGGAGATGATGATATCCAAAATGCATGATATGCTTTTGCCAGTGTTCTCTCTGTTCAAGTTTCGTTTGGATGCTCCACGTATCCACAGTATGTTCCTACTCATTTTGATGGGTCCAATTGTGTGGAGCTTGTTATTATGCATCTATCTTTTTTCAGTACTATTCTAGGCCAGATTTTATCTTCAGGATACTATGGCTGGAACAAAAACGTGGTGACTAAAAATTATTAGATTGACCTCTTGTGCACTCCATAATGATCTTTTAGCATTGATTTTTTTTTGGTAGGCTCCTCACCGCTGTCTTGTCCACCTCATTGTGGAATGTCGTAGTAATTCTCAAAAGTTTGCACGGCAAGTAGCATATGAAGTATCAATGCTAAAGCAGATTTCAATATTTTATCAACAGTTACGTGGCATGGAAATAGTTTCTTGTTGACTTCTTTCCTTTGATTACTATTCATTGTGTACAGTTAAGTGGCATGGAACTGAAACCATACTTTGTTGTTGACTTATTTCATTGTGGACAGATTTTCCTTGTTAAGTTGAGATATTAGCATCTTACTAGATCTTGATTACTATTCATGTTATGGTGTCTTTGGATTTATCTTAGCTCAGCAGGACAAAGACATGAAGGGTTCATCCTTACACTAGTTTGATGCCAGCTGCCTACATTTACCAATATTTTTTAATATGGTTTAAGTTCATGCATATCTGATTTTATGAGTTTCAGTAGGCGTCATCAAGTCATGGGCTGTGGCTTCAATCCCCGGATTTTTTGTTTGCATGTGCTGTGCTGCTATGAAGCATTGTTTAGCAAACAATGTTTTGGGAATTTCTTCCCGTATCCAGGTTTGTTTTTATTAGTTATATTGTGTATTTCTAAGAATTATGAGCACTTTCTGGGTGGTGTTCACTTCAGTTATGGTCAGGGTAGCTAAATTTTTTATGCTCCAATAAATGTCATAGATCTTTTTAGTGAACTTTTGGTGATTATATTGTCAGTGGGTTCGTTTTTAGTTCAATAGTTCAACTAATCTGAGCTGCATTGTTATGCACAGCACGTGTTCCCACCCGCAGATGCTGCCTCCATGCTTTTCATTGGCGACACTGCAATATCTGGTTAGTAATAGAATAGAAGTTCTTTTGTTTGTGCCAAATTACATTTACGGTTTGTTCTTCTGAAACTTGCAATGGTTATAGATATGTGGTTAGTAATAGAATAAAAGTAACATCAGCTTCACTATGACTTGTGCGTGTCAACTTCATTTGGCATAATCACCTGTATTTATAGTGAGACCTCAGTAAAAATTTCGCATCATTGCAGCTCTTTCTCTTGTTGGTCTACGAGGACGAAATAGTATTTATCAGCATTTTCCTATTCTTGTTGATCTAAGAGAACATTCTATCTTTTGTTTATTCTTTAGTATTAGTACTAGGGAAAAGTGCAGATTTGAAACTAGAACGTTTCCAATTCTTGTTCAGATGCGCCCTGCTTGCTTGGCTGTTTTACTTGCTCGGTTGCTCTATATGGGATCCATGCCACTCTTTTGCTGTTGCCGGTATGATTAAAAAAAAATTGTGGCCCAAGGGGCCGAGACAGTATGCACGAAGAAAAACAAATTATTTTGAAGTGTGAACTTCCTCTTGGATTAACTATTGTTTTAAATTCTGCATATTGGAGCAGTTGCTGCATCACTCAGCACATAATATGGATTTCTGCTTTTTGGTTCCAGGTATATGTGTTGCACTTGCCCTCTGTATCGTTGTGCCAAGAGCTAGCAAGAACCATTTCTTTAATTACGCATTTTTGCGATACACTGTAATTATCATCATACTGAACTGGTTTCAATCCACACAGGTGAGTTATGCTACTTGAGTTGCACCTGATATTATCTTGAAAATAAAATGCCTTGTTCTATATGCTCATCTCATCTTTTTTTTCAGGGTGGGGGGCAGCCTGCTCTACAATACGTTGCTTGTGGCGTGATTAGTTTTGTTGCTGTTCACTGTTTGTGGAATGTAGAAGTAAAACAGGTAAGGTCGGTCCATATTGTTGTTTGTACTATAGATATGCCTATTGCCAGTCCCAATTGTGTGGTGGTTGATGACATTCTGTAGTGACATATCCTATTTGCTAATATCTCTTTTTTCCCCTCGCTTGAGGGTGACAACAATCAGCCGATGAGTGAAGTGTGGGATTGGAACATGTATGGAACCAAACTGAAGTTTCATGGATGGTTTATTAACACTGCCAATGAGGATGGTGACGGAGGTGAGGATGGTGACGGAGGTGAGGATGATGCTTCATTTGCCTCGGAGGATTCCGATGATGAAGTTTTGACGGAGGTGTCAATTTTACGTGCGGTGCAAGTGTTGGCCATTCGTGCAAACTTCTGTATCAGCCGTATCAACGCCCATGACTGGTACCAAAGTTCTGTCATCTATACGGCGCTCGAGGGGGAAGTACAAGAGGTATACACTAGCTACCGTATGTTATATCTACTAAATGCTTTATGCCTCTTTACATGCATTATATATTGTAATAAATTAAAATCCTTCACATTCATGCTTTCATGTGTAGGAAGGAATGGATTTGGTACTCACTGGACCATATAGGATACTAAAGGCTTACGGTGCCTTTTTCTTGGAGGTTTTCACAGAAGACCTGGTTTTCACAGAAGACGATGAGGGGTCTTCTACTGATGATGAGGGGTCTTGGGGCGGTCATTTCTGCCGAGGCTGGAGTGTTACTGAGCCTGATGAAGTTGAGGAATTCACACAAACCATCTATGGAGGCCTTGGCCGCAAGTTGGAGATCACATACTTGGTGATTCCGGAAGCAGTTGAGACCTATGTTGAGGTCAGGTTGAACCTCAAAGACTTCGGTTCGAGAAGCCGCTCTGTGTATGGTAGCGTCAAGGCAATTGCCATTGACTATGGGAGCAAAAGCGTCAATCTCTTCAGTTTTGAACGAGGCAGTAGCTTGTCCCTGCCCTGTGGTTCCACGTGCATTCTTCCACTGGGACCACCCATGATTGCATTGCCTAAACGTAGACAGTACAAACTCCACATAGAGGTGGACCTAAGAGTAATCACAACCTGTGACAGCCAAGAAGAGGACAAGAATTTGAAATTCTGTCTAGACTGCAGCCGTAGAATTAGGAGTGAAGAACGTCTAGAGTTACCCCGTAAAATTAGGACTCAAAAAAGAGAATTCGATGGTGATCAAGTTGAAGTGAAGGTCATCTGGGTCCTAGAAAAATTCTTCTAGATCCTAGAAAAATTCGTCTAAGAAAGGAGCTAGAAGCGAAATAAGTCAAGGAAGGCATGTGCCACATCTGGAACTTTGTCTATGTTTGCCAGATCATATTATCTATTTCCTTGTGTTTGATCTATTCATGCCATTTTATTTGAACTGAACTTGGGTGAGTGGGAAACCAAGAATAGTAAAAGAGTCTTTCGTATTCATTAGTGAACATTTATATTCGGCAATGTACTGTGATTAGTAATTCTAATAAGCCATTGCAATTAATTTTAGAGAAGCATGAAGCGTCCAAATAAACCAGACCAGTAGGCAGGGATCCAAGGGAACCAAATACCTCAATTTTAGCATCATCTTCCTGCTGTTATAAAACTAAAATAATTGTGAAACTGCATGCTACCATTACTCAGCAATCAAGAGTCCTTAATTAATGGCTATTTATTTTCCTCTATTTTTGGTCAAACTTGACAAATTTTGACTTTAACAAAACCCTAAACGCGAAGTAAATAAAAACGGAGTTAGTAGCAATCAGGCAACGTTGTTAGAAATGGTGTTGGCTAAGTGCACCTAAAGCTCATAGTTGGACAGCATACCGCTGCATTTTGATTTGATTTGGGAGCTAATTTAGCGACTATCCATATAGTCACTCTGATTTCGTTTTCGCTAATCTGGTCTAAACTCTGATTTCCTTAGCTTTGTGATGAGCTTTCCCTCGCTGGATAGCACTTCAACCTTTACATACATTTTTTTCATCATAATATCCCCAGACTAATTTTCAAAATCAGTTCCTGGCCCACTATTTAGGTTCCGTGTAACAGTTATCTTTCAATATTTAACCATTGGATCCGAACCAATGAACGGCTGTCAATATTTCCAAGCGTTGTTAAATTCCTCCTTATTGTATCAAGAAGAAAAGGAACTATATTCGTAGACTGTTGGATGACAATGGTGAATGGAAAGAGGACAATGAGTCAATGAAGAATCTGATTGGTAGCTATTTTCAACACTTGTTCACTTCAGAAGTTGCAGATCCGAATTGGAATGTTATTAACAGGGTGAAACCGAAAGTTACTCCCAACATGAATGAGGCTTTAATGGCCCCATATACCAAACAGGAGGTAAAGAGAGCCTTATTCAGTACTCCCTCCGTTTCGAATTAGTCTACATCCTGACTACTTAATTTGTTCCAAATTAGTCTACATTCTACCAAGGAAGCACAACAGTGCTTCCATCAGCGGCCATCGGTGCTACCGTCCGCGTTCGGCGGTGCTACCTGCCGGAGTCAGCATGCTACCGGCGGTCAGGGGCGGATCTGGGCCCCAGGCCCCCAGGGCCCAGGCCCGGGGCGTGGCTTTTTTTTTAGCTATTACCTATCTATATTTTTGAATGGGCCCGGGGCTTGGCCCAGCACACAGCCAGGGCCCAGGCCAGCCTCTCCAATAGTCCAATTCTTCAGCAGCGCCGAGACCTAACCACGCACACGCACGAGAGCCACAGCCCGCAGCGCCTCCTCGCAGTGAGCCGAGCCGCCGCCGCTCTGGCCTCCGCTCCGGCGCTCCCCGGCCGTCTACTCTCCCCGATCCAGCGGTCCCCCCGCGGCCCCGCCTGCTCGGCTGCTCGGCATCTCCAGCTGGGCGCCGCCGGCCGCGCCGCTCTGCTCTGGCCTCCCCCGCCGCCCCGCGCCCCTGCCGGTACATGACATGCCTGAACCCTGAAGCATCAACTTTTTTGCAAAGACAGGCACTTCTAAATTCTACATGCACCATGTTCTGTATCACCTTGCAGCCTCTGCGTTTGCTTCAGATTTCAGAGTTACAGAACCTCATACTCACCAAAGTAGTAACACCGACAATTTTGATCTAAACCGGAAGTGTTGCCCTATCCGACAAAAACCCGAAAGCTTGCTAGTTGTTAATGAATCGGACCTACTTACTTCAGATTTGCTGCATAGTCGGGTTCTCCCCTAAAAAAAACTAAAAAAGTTGTTTCAGATTTCATAATTGCATCTGTGCTCCTATTCTCCAAGAGAATTCATGTACTGCTAATGGCTGGATTTGTGGATGTGTATGCTATTGTTAAAACTTTATGTGTAATTTGTGGATGTGCTCAGGGTACTGCAGTACTGCTAATGGAGTAATGGTTGCTGCTGCTGTAAAAAAATCAATTTGTTCTTGACAGTGTGTATGCTGTTGTTAAAATTTTGCTTTTGATGTTTTGAAGGTATTGGCTCTTCTTCCACCGTTGATCAGGTTATGGGAGGCACTGATGAAGCAAACCATTGATTTGGTACTCTTTTGTATCCTGTACTGTTCTTTGTAGTTTTTGTCATGTTTTTATCTATTTTGTTGTATCATTAAGCATTGAGTTTAAATTATAAATTTATTGTGCAATTGAGATGATTTTGTATGGGGTATTTTTTGAGGTAGTTGTAGCCTCATCGACGCTAAGTTTTTCCCTCGCGCTGAAAAAAAAAATTTGGGCCCAGGTCTTGCTCCAATCCTGGCTCCACCACTGGCTCCAGGGGCTACATCACCGCCGCCACAGGGTGGTGGGGGCGCCAGGCCCTTCTCTACACGTCTAACTCAGGTGGTGCTCGATCAGAGAAGGTTGAACGGGCCGTGTTTTCCGGATCCAATCGAGGAAATCGATTGTGGCCGAGTGACCTGGTGCTCCTTGACCTCTCTAGTGGTCTGGAGGGGTCGGGTTGCTGATGCCATGGCTGATTCCACAAGGTCTCTGCTGTCATGGCCAAGTGGAGCGAGTCTTGGACTTAGGCGCGATGCATCCGTGTGGGAATCTATTGACCCAACAGCGTACTGCCAGGTGTCGGAATTTGACCTCGAAGAACGGTGGACCATACGTGAGGTGAGTTAGGCATGATCAGCCATGGGCCATGGCACCATGCATTGAGTCCATGGCTTACGCGGTGTGATTATTTTTATCAATTTCTGAACTAGTTTTACATCTTCGGTTTCATTGGCGCCTGCCCTCGTCTCGGTGGCAATGAAAAGTGAAAAACTCTTATTTCAATATTCGATCAATAGAACAAGAAGGCCGAGCAGCGCCATCATACGTACACTGACAACAAGTCAGTCTAGACATGAACGATCGAAGCGAAGCAGATGCACAGCTCAGTGCTCGCCGTGCTTCTTGGCATCGTTCTTCTTGTGGCGCTCGTGGAACGCAAACCCCGCGGAATCTACCACAGCGATCTCCACCTTCCCTTGTGGCTGTGGGCATTCTCGGGGTCCTTCTTCGCCTTGTGAGATGGTGTGAGATATATAAAAAATATTGCTCCGTGGTAACGCACGGGTATTTTGCTAGTTGTGATTTATATTTTAGTTGAAATTTTGTGACATGATACATGTATATTGTGTCCATATGCTCAGTTATTTACACAATTACGAGAACATTTAGCGAGGACTTCCGACCTCGTGTGTACCGCTCGCACCACAAAATTATGTCTAAAGGATACGTTCTCCATCTGAGCACGAAAAAGAGAGGAGAAAGAGACACATGGAAGCCGTCCGCGTGAGGAGCACATGGCCGGTCTCCGGCCAGAGACACGGCTCTTCCCGCCAACACACCTCCTATCGGAACCTTCTGCCCAGCAAGCTGCGGCTTGAGCCACGACCGGCGACGGGAGGGGAGGCGTAACTACGCTGTCAACGGCGAGGGGAGGTGGAGACGCGACAAGGCAGCCGCCGTCGCCGGAGACCGAGCTGTCCATCACGCTTGCGCCGCCCATGGAGGTCGAGGGGAGTGTGGTGAGGATTAGGGATTTCGTCGGCGAATTGGGGATTGTTGGCTCGCGCCGCGGGAGGGGACACTAAATCGACTAACAATGGGACCCACGCTGACATGGCAAGCCCGATATGCTGCTGTATACGCAAAACATATGCGCTACCGTATGCCAGGACCGATGAAACAAATTTGAGGACCGTATTGGCTAGTATTGGGACCATATTGGTACACTTCCTAAGTTTGAGGACCGTTTTGGACCTAGCCAGCAGGATTAGGGGGCAATGATGCATTTTACTCCAAAATGTTCGTCCATATCTTTGGGAAGGTGGATATGCGATCGTTAGTTTATAGCTCTAGTGCAACGTGTACTCTAAAGAGTGCCAGCAAAACACACTTGCGACTAAAATTTTATTCTTTGTTACCAACTTCATGTGCTGCTGGCAGCAATTGCCATTGTCAAACCCAACGCTCCTGCATGGCATCAGTCAATGTCTCTTACCTACCAAAATCTGCGGATACAGACTCTGGATTATTGCCTGCTGCGTAATTATTTTTAGCCTAATCGTGTTCATTAGCAATATCCCGTTTGCAGGATATTATGAATAAACGTGGCACTTCTAAAAAAAGAATTGTGTTATGGTGGTTGGCAAGTACTTTCAGGAGTTGTTTGGATACCCGATCTATAGATTTTAGTAATCCCGTTGAAAACCCTTGATTGAGCAACAAACCCTTGATCCCGTTGAAAACCCTTGATCCAAATAAAAGCTTGAAAGCTAGCAGCGCAGCACTTGCAAAGCAAGCAAAACGGACCCATGAGCAGCACTTGCGCCACGACACGTCATTCTTAGCTCGCTCCCTCCCCCGGACAGAGACTTGATTCAATAAGCTTACTGGCTTAACTACCTGCCCCTTTGTCTTCTTCTCCCTCCTCCTCCTTTATAAAGGAAGGTGGCAATGGCGTCATCTCACCATGTAGCTAATGCTAAAGCACCACTTACTAGCCAGTAGCCTTCTATCACTCAAAGTCCAAACCAAGCTGAAACAAAAAATCGCAGCTGTTTGCTACAAGCTTAATTAGTTGGCTTGTCAGCCTTTTTCAATAAAGTTAAGTTTATCATTGGAGATGGTGCTTCTACGAGATTCTGGGAGGGCACATGGTTAGGGGGGACGCCTCTAGCAATACAGTATCCATCTCTTTATAACATTGCACAGCGTAAAGAAGTATACGTTGCCACAGTATTACAGTCTACTCCTCTTAATATTAGTTTCAGGAGGGCTTTGAGAGGGAATCGCTGGGATGAGTGGATCCACCTCGTGAGAAGACTGATAGTTCGCCATGTTCCGACGTACGTAGTAAGTATACGTATATACGAAACAAATCCTAACTAGAGGAAGAAAGCTACGAGTAGGAGTCTACCTTTGCAACAAGTGATCAAATCCCATGCAAAAAAAAAAAAAAGCAAGAGATCAAATCGACCAAGTACACAAAGAAAAGCAAGATTATCGGGACACCTGACCAGGGATCGGGCCCCCAAAGAAACCCACCCTTGCCTTGCCCCCTAGCGTGGCAGCGTCTCCGATCGGCCGAGAGCGAGGGCGCCGACATGACCCGCCACCGCCGCGGCCGCTCCGTGCTAGCCGTGCTGGAAGACGACGATCTCCTCTGGGAGATACTCCTCCGCCTCCCTCCCCAGCCGCCCTCCCTCCCACATGCCTCCGTCGTTTGTAAGCGGTGGCGGCACCTCGCCACCGATCCCAGGTTCCTCCACCAGTTCTATAAGCATCATCGGAAGCCGCCCCTCCTTGGCTTTTTCGAGTACCACAAATGGAGCGTTCACAGTGAAATCCATGTACTTGGATATTATTAATTCGAGTTCTATACCAAGATCTGTAAACATTTGGAAAGTCAAGGTGCCTTTAAGAATCAAGATCTTCATGTGGTTTGTCCACAAAGAAGTGATTCTGACTAAGGACAACTTGGCAAAACGTAATTGGGTAGGGTCAAAAAGATGTATTTTTTGCGACCATGACGAATCTATCAAACATCTCTTTCTCGATTGTCCAATGGCCAAAGTTTTATGGCGGTCAATACACATAGCATTTAATATTGCTCCCCCAAACAGCATCAACACGTTATTTGGGATGTGGCTAAATGGAGTAGAGATAGATATAGCGAAACATATCTGTGTAGGAGTATGTGCGTTAATATGGGCTATATGGAACTGCAGGAATGATTTGGTTTTTAACAGGAAGACATCTATTCACTTTCTGCAGGTTATCTTCAGGGCCACTGCTTTAATCCGTATGTGGTCGCTACTCACTCCGACGGAGGCCAGGGAGCGTTTGGTTACTGGGTCTACCTGATGGGAGATGGTACCTCGTGGTATCTTCAACCGGTTTGGATGGTGGTCATGTAATAGGATAGGTGTTTAGTTACCTATTTCTTTTTTTGCCGCCGGTTGTGGCTATCCTTCTTGTTGCTTGCTCGGTGAGAGCCTTTATTTGTTTTCAGGACTTTGTTATACGATCACTTTTAATAAATAGGTCGCATGTATCTTTCTGATGCAGTGGCCGGGGGCATTATATTCCTCCTTTTCTTATAAAAAAAGGTTGGCTCGTCAGCTTCCTCCTCAGCAACGGCCAATGCTGCTGGAGAGCCGTCCCCAAACTTGCCGGTGAGTCACTCACTTCCTGGAAATATGCCTAGCTTCATCGCCGGCCGGATTGCTGAACTAATTATATATGCATATCACGACCCATAATCAATAACCTTTCATTTTCTATTTTATTTTTGCAATGAAAATTAATAACCTTTTTTTAAGGAGACACTTGATGATTTGTGTTCCATCTTGAGCACGTGACGTGATGTACATGGCCTTTCTTAGATAGACTTAATCCGTACCTTATCTGCTGCTATTACTCCAGATTTGTTGCTAATGCTATTTCTTCCTGTTCTACTTTTAAATTTCAGTATGAACAAATAATCTGAAGTTAGCGTTGTCATGATGAAAGACTGTGAGCCTATAACATCCATTCGTGAAATTATCTCTAATCTTCGTAAAGCATTGTATGTGCTACATGCATACACCTTTCTTTGTATATGCATGACATTGTGCATTAGAAAATCGCACCCTTGAAGCTAAGATAAATTCATGGCATTAGGGGGAGAAATGGATACCCCACACTGTTGTGAATGTCGTGAAAGGAGATAAAGCGTGAATACTGAGATGGATTTGCCAATTGTCAGCAAATCAACTGCCAATTTCACCGATTGAAAACCCATCACAATGTCGCATATGCCCGCATGGAACGCACCAGAGAAGAGTGGAGGTACTCTGTGGACTATAATGGTATCGGCCACTCAATATCCCACTCGCAAGGCCTGTCCAAGAAGACAAAGCGACATAGGACGCTGGGTTCCAAGTATTCTTGTTAGCCGGAGATGTCTGGCAAAATGGGAAAGAATGGAGACTTGTTTCAGAACATCATTGAAATACCAAAAGAAATTCAGAAATCCAGTTGAGAGCTCGAAGTGGCGAAAAGGAGGGAGGAGATCAACGATACACTGGGTCTCGTCTCTCTAGCAGCCGACTGTAGTCTTGGAATACTATCCCAGACACATATCTCCCTCCAGCATGGGAGACGGCTGACGGAGGTGCAAGCGCACACACTGGCATCGGAAATCTAAAGAGAGCCAGATATCTCAGTTGGGATTCAGGGTGGACGACACGGTCCGGTCCGGCGGTCCGGCTCGTGGCCCGCTCGGCTCGGGCCGGCTCGGTCCTGGCCCGCTAGTTTAAATGGCCGGTCCGGTCCCTGCAAACAGGCCCGAGAAAATCTCGGTCCGGTCCGGTCTTTGACCGAGCCGACCGAGCGGACCGAAGGTGGCAGTCGGCGGCATGGCTGGGGCGTGGCGGGGGCGTGCCGGCTGCTTGCCAGGGGCGTGGCGGGGGCGTGGTGGGGGCGTGGCAGGTGCGTGGCGAGGGCGTGGCGGCTCAGGCGTGGCGGGGGCGCAAGAAACCGCCGTCGTCTACGTCCGCCGCCACGGGGCCGTCGTCCGCGCGGCCACTGGACTCGATGGCTCCGGAAACTATGTCCATTAGATGCGCCACACTCGGGTCCGTCGTCCCCGCCAACGAAATCGACCTAGGAGGTCCTACATCGCCGCATCGGCCGTCGTCCCTTTTATCTCCGTTCACCGGCCGTCGTGCCAGATTCGTCGCCGATGAGCTCCCTCCGGTGTTTTTCTTCGTCATGTAGCTCCCTCTGGTTCTTCTGAAGCTCCCAGACATCTTTTCAACGAGCTTCGCTTCCTCTAGCATTGCGTCCCCGATGAACAGCTCTCGCCGGAGCTCCAGAGCGCGCTCTGCCCATGTCTTGGCCGGTCCTGACGGTCCTCTCGGTCCGGCTCGTGGCCCGCCATTGCCGGTCCGGTCCCTGCAAACAGGCCCGAGACACTGCTCGGTCCAGTCCGGTCCGGACCGCCGGCGTCCGGTCCAAACGCCGGCTCGGACCGGGACCGGACCGGCTCGGACCGTGTCCACCCTGAGTTGGGATGTTAAATCTGGATAGTTCACTTTGTAGACCCCGTGTATATCAAGTATTGTGAAGATTACATGGAGACTGGTGAATGTTCGGATCATACAACTACAAACGTCGACATCTATTATGCTAAATAAATTGCTTCCATTATCTGGACAACGAGCCTGGAAGTATCGATGGATGCAAGAAAGATCCAGATTGAAAATAATGAAAGAAAAACAATAGGAGTAGAATTAGCATCACTGAACAAACAAAGAGGTATTCAGTCTGATCATCCTTACCCCACCTAATGTACACATAGTAGAGTACAGATGGGTGTTTGTTCAGACAAATTTTAGTAGCTATAAAGGAGTTAGACAGGGAGACCCCACTCCCCTTCGGAGATTAATATTGGAGTCCACAACTTAGAAAAGATGATTCGTTTAGCACATGTTAATGTGTAGATTGGAAAAAAAATTGGTGGCTATAAAGGAGTTAGACACGAGGAAGCTCACTCCCCTTTCATATTCAATATTGCAGCCAGCTGCTTAGCAAAAAGCTTCATTTGGCATAGGTTAATGGGCACATTGGGACAAAGTTTGGTAGTTGTAAAGGAGTTAGACAGGGGGACCACATCTTCCTTTTCTTATTCAATATTGCAGCAACTGCTTAGAAAAAAAGAATCATTTCACACAGGTTAATGGCAGACTGTGGGCATGGTGCCTCATCCGATAGCAACTGGAGTGTGCATTTTTCAGTAAAGCAAACTTTGGCATCCTGGTGCAACACAACAAAGCATCATGCTAGGTAGTAAAGCTTGTGGATAATGTAAATCAGCAAGGGCCCAGTTAAGTGGCCAATGCAACTTTGTGTGATAGGAGCAGAATTAGCAAGGCAAATAAAACAATTTCAAACTAAGTAGGAGTACCACACCAACTCAATCAATTTTTTAACACTACACAACTAAACACATGTCACCATCTTGGACAGTACAACAAAGGAAATGGATAATTATGTGTGCACTTACAAACTCCAAATTACAAAAGCCAGATCCATTATGTGTGCCCTTACAAACTCCACTTCTTTTTAGTTGTCATTCCTGAATCCTTCAACAATCTTATGCTTAAGCTCTTGACTTCTCGTTATGGAGACCGCAGAGGCAATTTTCTTGCCCAATGTCCTTCGCAACACACGGACCTCCCTTACGCCGCCTCCTGCAGATTGACACATTTGCAGCGAAACAAAGGGACCTTCAATTCACGTCCATAGTCAAGTTCTCATATCTCCTCTATGTAATCATAATATGTGTCCTTTGGCCTATTGGTGTTTGCTGCATCAAAGCGGACACCACTGTTTCGGTTGGTGCTCTTTTTATCTTGGCCGATCGTGTAAAATGTATTCCCATTTATCTCGTACCCTTTGAAAGTCAATATAGTCGAAGATGGTAACTTGGACAGCAAGTACATATCATCTGCAACAGTGTCGTCATGCATGAGACGTGTCTGCAACCAACCGCCGAAAGTCCCCGTGTGTTCACGTATAATCCAGTCCTAGAATATTCTTGTGTTCGTCGATATACGGAGCCACCAAGCTGCAATTTTGTAGAACTGTGTAGTGTGCTTGCGCCCAAGAATGCCCGTCCTGGCATATTACTGAATTCTTTCCTAGCGTGCCTTTTCCACCAAGTCTGCCCTCATGCCGCGATTCGGGAACACCAATCGGCTGAATGTCAGGAATAAAGTCAACACAAAACTCAATGACCTCCTCTGTTTCATGGCCCCTGGAGATGCTTCCTTCTGGCCTAGCACGGTTATGAACATATTTCTTTAAGACTCCCATGAACCTCTCAAAGGGGAACATATTATGTAGAAATATAGGACCCAGAATGGCAATCTCTTCGACTAGGTGAACTAGGACGTGCGTCATGATATTGAAGAAGGATGGTGGAAACACCAACTCGAAACTGACAAGACATTGCACCAAATCATTCTGTAACCTTGGTAGGATTTCTTGATCGATTACCTTCTGAGAAATTGCATTGAGAAATGCACATAGCTTCATAATGGCTAATCAAACGTTGTCCGGTAGAAGCCCCCTCAATGCAACCGGAAGCAGTTGCGTCATAATCACGTGGCAGTCATGGGACTTTAGGTTCTGAAACTTTTTCTCTGCCATATTTATTATTCCCTTTATATTTGACGAGAAGTCAGACGGGACCTTCATACTGAGCAGGCATTGAAAGAAGATTTTCTTCTCTTCTTTGGTAAGAGCGTAGCTGGCAGGACCCTGATAATGCTTTGGATGCATGCCGTCTTTTTCGTGCATACGTTGCTGGTCCTCCCGTGTCTCCGGTGTATCTTTTGTCTTCCCATACACGCCCAAGAAGCCTAGCAGGTTCATGCAAAGATTCTTCGTCACATGCATCACGTCGATTGCAGAGCGGACCTCTAGTTCTTTCCAATATGGTAGGTCCTAAAATATAGATTTCTTCTTCCACATGGGTGCGTGTCCGTCAGTGTCATTCGGAACAGATTGTCCGCCAGGATCCTTTCCAAAGATTACTTTTAAATCCTTGACCATATCAAGTATATCATGACCAGTACGGTGGCGAGGCTTCTTCCGGTGATCTGTCTCACCTTTGAAATGCTTGCGTTTCTTTCTTAAGACAGGATTGATCGAAAGAAATCGACGATTTCCCAGGTACATATTCTTCTTACATTTATCCAAATATATATTGTCGGTATCATATAAACAGTGCGTGCATATGTGGTATCCCTTGTTTGTCTGTCCTGAAAGGTTATTAATAGCAGGTCAATCATTGATGGTTACAAACAGCAACGCTCGCAGGTCAAATTCCTGCTGTTTGTGCTCATCCCACACACGTACACCTTCTATACTGCACAGCTCTAAAAGTTCTTCAACTAATGGCCTTAGGTACACATCAATGTCTTTACCGGGTTGCTTGGGCCTTGGATGAGCACTGGCATCATGATCAACTTCCGCTTCATGCACAACCAAGGAGGAAGGTTATAGATACATAGAGTCACAGGCCATGTGCTATGATTGTTGGTCTGCTCCCCAAAAGGATTAATGCCATCTGCACTTAAACCAAACCATACGTTCCTTGCGTCATCTGCAAAGTCCTTCCACTTTCTCTCGATTTTTCTCCACTGCGATCCGTCAGCGGGTACTCTCAACTTCCCGTCTTTCTTACGGTCTTCTTTGTGCCATTGCATCAACTTAGCATGCTCTTTGTTTTGGAACAAACGTTTCAACCGTGGTATTATAGGAGCATACCACATCACCTTGGCAGGAATCTTCTTCCTGGGGCGCTCGCCCTCAACATCACCAGGGTCATCGCGGCTGATCTTATAGCGCAAGGCACCGCATACCGGGCATGCATTTAAATCCTCGTACTCACCGCGGTAGAGGATGCAGTCATTAGGGCATGCATGTATCTTCTGTACCTCTAATCCTAGAGGGCAGACAACCTTCTTTGCTTCGTACGTACTATCGGGCAATTCGTTGTCCTTTGGAAGCATCTTTTTTAATATTATCAGCAACTTTTCAAATTCCTTGTTAGATACACCATTCTCTGCCTTCCATTGCAGCAATTTCAGTGTGGTTCCCAGCTTTTACTTGTCATCTTCATAATTTGGGTACAACAATTTCTTTTGATCCTCTAACATGCACTCCAACTTCAGCTTCTCCTTTTCACTTGCGCAGTTTCTCTTTGCATCGGCAATGGCCCGACCAAGATCATCAGTGGGCTCATCTGATGCCTCTTCTTCAGCTTCTTCCCCCATTGCCGGCTCAGCTACTTCCCCCATTGTTGTATCATCATATTCAGGCAACCCATGGCCAGGATAGTTGTCATCATCCTTTTCTTCTTCATTCTCTTCCATTAGAACCCCTCTTTCTCCGTGCTTGGTCCAATAGTTATAGCCGGACATGAAACCGGACGTAAACAGGTGGACGTGAATGGTTTTTGAGTTAGAGTAATTGTGATCATTCTTACAGGCAGCACATGGACAACACATAAAACCATCTGCCCGCTTGTTTGCCTCAGCCGCAACCAGAAAAGTATGCATGCCATTAATGAACTGGGGAGAGCATCGGTCATCGTACATCCATTGCCGGCTCATCTTCATTACACAACACCGAAAAGACCAAATTAATACAAGTTCATACACACTTATTCTCATAAAACAACATACAAACTCTCTAGCTAAAGCATTTAAATGCAACAACAAATGCGATCAAGATAGCAACTAAGGTAACAATTAATCCAATAGCATAGTGATACCAAGCCTCTTGAGTAACGGCATATTTTTGAAATTTCCTAATCTTCAAGCGCATTGCATCCATCTTGATATTTTGATCATCGACTACATCGGCAACATACAACTCCAGTTTCATCTTCTCTTCTTCAATTCTTTTCAATTTTTCTTTCAAATACTCATTTTCTTTTTCAACTAAATTTAACTTCAAGACAAGAGGGTCGGTTGCAATTTCCGCTTCACATACCTCCTAGATAAAAATATCTATGTCAACTTGATGGGCATAATTGTCATAAACATGAAATGCAACAAATAGTTATAAAAGAGAGTATATACCACATCCGGACGAGGGCCAACGGGGACGGATATTAAAACCATGCCACTATGTATAACAAACAACCATACAGGTAAGAAAACTATACAAGTAACTATATAAATCAAACAAACATGATATTTTTTTTATAAAAAGGATAAGAACAAGAGGCTCACCAAGGTGATGCCGGCGACGGGACGGTGCGGGCGATCGACGGTGGTTAGGACGGGGACGGGAAACCACACCTACACATGCAAACTAAGAAGTTAATTTGAGCTCAAATTGCATATAAATCAAATAAACTACCACATATAATTACTCCCAAACTAAAACCCACAAATCACTATACTTACAGAGCATTGCAAGAGCTAATCTAGCAATGAGAGATGAAAGGACAAAGTTGCTAACCTCTGTGAACACTTGGATGGATGGGGTGCCTTCAAATCTTGACAAATTTTGGCAAAAATGGAGGTGAGCTCGAGCAAGAGGGGAAGAAAACAGAGTGGAGGGAAAAAACAGAGAGCTTCGGCTCGGGCTGGACGAAGCACTATATATAGTGATACCTTTAGTCCCGGTTGGTTATACAAACCGGGACTAAAGGTGCACCTCTAGTACCGGTTTGTGACACGAACCGGTACTACATGTGCTAGTGAGGGCCCATGCCTGACACAAGCCTGCCACCACCCCTTTTGTACCGGTTCGTGACACGAACCGGGACTAAAAGCACGCCACGAACCGGTACTAATGCTTCCCGCCCCCTAGCCGTTGTAACCAGGACTAACGGTCACATTAGTACCGGGCCAAAACCAAACCGGGACTAAATCTGGAAACCTAAGGCCTGTTTTTTACTAGTGCATGTCACCATCCTGGACAGTACAACAAAGGAAATGGATAATTATGTGTGCACTTACAAACTCCAAATTACAATAGCCAGATCCATTATGTGTGCCCTTACAAACTCCACTTCTTTTTAGTTGTCATTCCTGAATCCTTCAACAATCTTATGCTTAAGCTCTTGACTTCTCGTTATGGAGACCTCAGAGGCAATTTTCTTGCCCAATGTCCTTCGCAACACACGGCATGCTGACCCCTTTTCCTTCATGCCAGCACAGTCTCCCGGCAATGAGCTCTTCGACGAAGCCGTCGAGCTTTTCCACACTCACGTTTGCCATCACCACCACATGTGCGATGCTCCCCTCGCAAGCGAGCTGCCACTTGCGCATGAAGGCCTCGTCCCATGGCCTCTCGAACACCACCGTGCTGCTCAGCTCGTTCAGGGACACACTCACCCCCATCTCGCTGAGACGATTTGCGAGGTGATGAGCGTTTCTCAGGCACTTTTGGACCTCTTTGCGGATGCCCCTGTAGCCCTTCTTGTTCAGCGTGTACCACAGGAACATGGGCGCATGCCCGTTGCGGCTCCCCATGATCGTCGCGTCTCTGGACGATAGGTACTCGATGTCAGTGGAGAGCATTTTTACATGTTCGAGCCGAGTTATTACCACGCCACAAGGTACTGGACATCCCATGAACTTGTGGCCCGAGACTCTCACGCTTCCGATAGGCTTCTTGAATGTCAGCTTTGGTGCCTAGAGGAAAATAGGATAAAAGTAAATTAGTTAAGTTGTTCTCTAGATTTGTTAAAATTGTTATGATAAGAGTGGTATGTATCTTTACTCCTTAAAAATTAACATGACCCACATGTTTGATAAATGGCATCATAAGGCCAGCCAGGGCACCATCACAGTGGATATAGAATCGATCCCGGAATCCACATTTTTCAAGTGTCCTTATGATCCTGTCAAGATCGTCAATTGCTCCCTTGACAGTTGTCCCTGCAAGAAAAAGAAGCAAACAAAATTGTCAAAATCAATCAACAGGAGGCATTTACAAAGAGAATATGAACAATTTGACGCATATCTCTCCACTTTGTGAAAGTAAGATGCCAACCTATATTCACATTGACAATGGCAGGGTTCCCTGGGTTCTCCAGCAGCTTTGCTTTGAAATCTGCACAGTTCATCTCTCCAGTGACCAAAGTGTCAATCTGAACACACTCGACTCTGTACATCCTAGCTGCCTTGAAGACAGAGTAATGTGAATCACGAGACGCATATATAATTCCACCTCGCAAAAGTTCTCTCCTGTGAGAAAACACACACTCGATCAATAAATAATTCCCTCAAACCGAAAGAAAATATATTTTTCATTACTTGTTTTTTCTCGTGAAATCCATGCGTACCAAACGAGGCCTAGATAAATAGGCACCCACCCTTGTAGTAGGCCGTGCAGGTTCCCCTCAGTGCCGCAGTTGGTGATGTAGCCCCAGTACTCGTCCTGCTGGAGCTCCCAGAGGTGAGCGAACCAATCCAGCACGGCGACCTCGAACTGCCTCGAGTGCACGCCGTAGTTGCTCTCAATGAAAGGGTCGCCTAGGTTGTTGATGGAGAAGCTCTGGAACTGGGCGAGGATACTGAAATCAAAGTCCAGGTTGTAGGGTACCCTGCAAGTGCAAAAGACAAAACATTGCATGAGAAATCTATAGCCCGGATTGTATGGGTAACCTGCGAATGCATACACTGCATGAGAAATGTAGCTATAGTCCGGAAGAGCAATAAAACATTCCTTTTCAAAAAGAATTTTGCTTGGAAATCAGCGGACATGGCTTTGTAGGATGATATATATATTGTGGTGTTATCAATGGTCAAACATCTGTGATGCGTGTAACTTATGAAATGTATTTATCTCTTTAGTTGAAAACGATAGTTGATTCCTTTCTGGTGTAAACAGCATTGACTTTGTTGAGTGGCAAAAGTTACATGTACGACGTTTTATAATTTGGACAAAAATAAATGTATACCCAACTCCTGGCGAAGCGTACAATCTGGACTGGACAAAAATTGATAAATTGTACGTACTACTAGCCAAACAATCAATCAGGAGAGGAAAAGATGCATTAAAAGCCTGCAATTTGTTCAAGATGAAGGAAAAAAAATATAGTAGTATTCAGTTAATCAGGGGGAAAATACTTAAAAGCTTTCTATGTTTTTTAAATTAAAAGCTAACTTAGTGATTTTGCAGTATTTTTTTTTTGAAAGAAGAAAAATCAAGAGAGCAAGAGATCATTTAGAGCTAAATTAGTCCTATTTTGGCTGAGCTAGCTAGCTCCAGCTTCATTTTTGGGCTTTTGAAGCGCCGGAGCTGATGCATGGCGGCCGATGGAGGCGCCATACCGAGATGGTGGGCGGTCCTATCGTGGAGGTGGTGGGCAAAGCCGGCGAGGAGCCCCGCCACGTCGGCCCGCATCTCCGCCGCAGCCTCCATGTCGTCCACCGGTGGCTCCAGCACCGCGAACCCTTCCGCCAGCACTCCAAACCGCTGCGGATCAACCGGGCCAGCAACAATACCAACACCGAGATGGTCCGCCCGCGAGTTTGACCCTACCGCCGCCATCTCCCCGTCTGCATCACTGCTGCTCTTCTTCTCTACCACTACCATCCTGTTGGGACTTGGAACCGGCCACTTACGTACTACTCCCTCCGTGTAAATCTGGTTGAAAAAGCCCTTAATACCCTTTACTTGTTCATACGATGGTATTACCTGTTAGGAATTAATTAATTAGGTTAATTAATTCCTAACACTCCCCCTAATCAATGCTTGTCTTTGTGAATACACATCATCTTGATAAAGACTTCCTCCTAGTATGTATTTGCCTTGAACGTTCATCATCTTCATCTTGAGAAATACTCCTCCAAAAACCCTGTGGGAAAAATATGAGGAGAATAGTATTTGATATGTTGCTAAAACTCCTTTAAACCCAGTGGGAAAAAATAAGGAGAAAATGATACAACATATAATGATTATTGTCTCTTGATAACTCATACGAGAAAAACCTTTGAAAAGGGAGAAAACTCGTTGGTGAGTTTAGAGGACAATATATATGCTTTGTATACTTTCCTTCAAAAACCCCTATGGGGAAAACTTGAAACTATTGCATATGATCTTAAAAAGATATTGCCTCATTAAAAACCGTTATGAGAAACTTTGAGAGAAAACTCATAAGGAAAAGAGTGCAATCTGATATGCCATTGAAAACTCCTTTAAAACCCAATGGGAAAATATAAGGAGAAACTGATATGACATATGTGAACACTTGTATCTATATTGTCTCGTTAAAAACCTTTTATGAGAAACCATTAAGGAAAAACTCATGAAGGGAAAAAAATACTACATATACAATATGATGATTGTTACTAGGTTATATTTTGGGAGATTACTCCCCCTGAACTTTTCAAAATCTCGAGGATGTCTCATATCAATTTCATTGACATGATCATGACATTATGAATAATCTGATGGATTTTCACAGTATTTTCTTTGCAAATTGTTTTCCCACTTTTCTATAATTCATGGGAATAAGTAATTTCGAGCAATGTGCTTTTATGATATTACTCTTGATATAACCTGTAAGTATTGAGTAACACAAGTGGTAGCATCAAGTTATGTGATTCTGATGTATTTCAACCACATGATTTTGGGTGTGGTTAATAGTTCTGTTGAGCCATGCATATTTTTGCAATGCTTTTAAATAAAGCAATTATGTCAGAATGATAAGTGGGAATAGTCATTAGAGTCTATTTAGATGAATTCCATGAGAAGACTATTCCAGTGAATTCAGTCATTGATATGGCATTGTTGGGATCAAATAAAGAGCTAATATCATTTCATCATATCATGGTCATATCTTGATTTTCCTGATGAAATTGTCCACGATTTATTGTGAGCTTGAGATATAAGTTAATATTTCTTATATTGACCATATACCTTTTGTTGGGGGTTACACTCTTAACAAAAATAGCAAATATAGTGTCAGGCCTGACGTAGTTTGCAACTATATGAGTGCTTTGACATTTATGAGATATTGAACTTCAGGTCCTGATATCACTTCATTATCACCCCTAGGTATATATGAATGGATTTGTACCCTAACAGGGTTGTATGACCATACATGTCTTTTATTGTTATGATATATCCACATTGAACTTCTCATATATGTTTTGGTTAAATATAGACTGATATGTATTCTTGAGAGAATGCTTAAGTTGTAAACTTAAGCTAAATTTGGTTGTATCCAAATGTTCCGCCTTGAGATGATTTTATGTATTTTTAGGTCTTGTATTGATGACGAAATCATTGACATACACTGAGGTGATGTAAGGAAATCAAATTTGTGATTTCTTTATTAAAACACATAAACAATCATCATTATCCGAGTAATCCTTTTGAAGAAGGAACTCATTTAGTCGGTAGTACCATATGATTTCCGACTATTTCAAGTCATAGAGTGACTTATGAAATTTGACACAAAACTTGTTGCGATTTGCTTTTGGATTCGGAAGTATTAGCCCTTTAGGGACTTCAATAGTGATTTCCGAAATGAGCGACTCATATGAGTATGTAGCCACTTCATCCATCAACTGCATGGATATTAATATTATTTTTTATTGCCAATGATATTTAGTATTGAAACATAATTCCACTCATACCAAGAGGGTATGTTACATCGTATTCGATGTCGGGTCTCTGCGTGAACCCTTTTGCTACAAGCCTCACTTTCTCACCACCTCATTGACTTTGTCTATGAATGAGAAGTTTTAATTATTCCATATGGAAGATACTTATGAGGAGTAGGTATTACTGCGGTAAAAACCACTCGTTTGCAGAGCAAGAGCTATTCTTCATTACTTGCTTCCTTTTATGTGAACCAATATGAGTGCAAGAGGCACTCTACCATGGATTTTGGTTCAGGGCCCAAAAGGTTTTAGCAATTTGAGAAGAAATATATGTCGACAAATGTAGTCTTTAGTTTATATGATTCCGATGGAATCACTGAAGTTTGTGGATAATATATTTATTCCTTTTTAACTCGTTGTGATTTCCTACAACAAATGGAGTCAAGGTGTTTCGATGTCCCGGCACCAAAACATTTGTGCACATTTATGCCAGGCTTTGGATGATGAGCATCCAGTGAGGTGTCTTTCAACTTGATGTTGAATTACATTTACTGGTTGAGGATTTGATTTCCTTTGTTTATGCGGAAGCATATGAGAAGTTATATCTCGTGTTGTCAGATTTTCTCCCCCTCTTGCTCTCATTTGGGAAGAGTGGTTTATCAGGTACCTCCACTCTTTCTGACACATTACTGCAGGAATATAGAATTTAGTGACACCTTGTCATCAGTAAATGTATGTGGCAGATTTGCAATGTGTTGCAAATATATGATTCTCTAAACTTCTAGTTCAGATTCTTTGACTACGTGGATACAAGGATTGAATGTCAATAACATTTCTAATTCATTTCTCGGCATTATTTGTGGTACTTATCTCCCCCTAATGCCGGAAAATATCCTTATTGCTGATGCAATCAGCATATGGGCTATGAATAATTTTGATTGACGGATAAATTGTTATTCCTCACATAGATCCCTAATTTTCTGTGAGGGCCCATTGATGTACACTGGAGTGGTGATATCGGTATGTAACCAAATTATCGCAGATGGGAAATACTTTTATGATTTCCACGTAGTTACTACAAGGGGGTAGTAGTACGATATGCAGTTGGTATGATTTAGTGTTGGGGATCGTAGCAGAATTTTAAAATTTTCTACGCATCACCAAGATCAATCTATGGAGTCATCTAGCAACGAGAGAGAGGGGGGTGCATCTACATACCCTTGTAGATCGCGAGCGGAAGCGTTCAAGAGAACGGGGTTGATGGAGTCGTACTCGTCGTGATCCAAATCACCGATGACCGAGCGCCGAACGGACGGCACCTCCGTGTTCAACACACGTACGGAGCGGAGACGTCTCCTCCTTCTTGATCCAGCAAGGGGGAAGGAGAGGTTGGGGAGGACAGCTCCAGCAGCAGCACGACGGCGTGGTGGAGTTGGAGCTGTGTGGTATTCCTGCAGGGCTTCGCCAAGCACCGCGGGAGGAGGAGGAGGTGTTGGAGAGGGGAGGGGCTGCGCCAGGGATGAGGTATGGCCTCCCACCCACCCCTCCACTATTTATAGGGGGAAGAGGAGAGGGGGCCGGCCCCCTCAGATCCAATCTGAGGGGAGGGGAGGCGGCCAGGGGAGGGAAACTTGCCCACCAAGCAAGGTGGAAGGCTCCCTCACCTAGGGTTTCCCAACCCTGGGCGCCATGGGCCCTTGGGGTGGGGTGCACCAGCCCACTAGGGGGCTGGTTCCCTCCCATATACAGCCCATTAGGCCTCCCGGGTAAATCAGCCCCACCCGGTGGACCTCCGGACACCTTTCGGTGGTCCCGGTACAATACCGATAACCCCCGAAACTATTCCGGTGACTGTATGACAACTTCCCATATATAAATCTTCACCTCCGGACCATTCCGGAACTCCTCGTGACGTCCGGGATCTCATCCGGGACTCCGAACAACATTCGGTAACCACGTACAAACTTTCCCTACAACCCTAGCGTCATCGAACCTTAAGTGTGTAGACCCTACGGGTTGGGAGACACGTAGACATGACCGAGACGACTCTCCGGTCAATAACCAACAGCGGGATCTGGATACCCATGTTGGCTCCCACATGCTCCTCGATGATCTCATCGGATGAACCACGATGTCGAGGATTCAATCAATCCCGTACGCAATTCCCTTTGTCTATCGGTACGATACTTGCCCGAGATTCGATCGTCGGTATACCGATACCTTGTTCAATCTCGTTACCGGCAAGTCTCTTTACTCGTTTCCGTAACACATCATCATGTGAACAACTCCTTGATCACATTGAGCTCATTATGATGATGTCCTACCGAGTGGGCCCAGAGGTACCTCTCCGTCACACGGAGTGACAAATCCCAGTCTCGATTCGTACCAACCCAACAGACACTTTCGGAGATACCCGTAGTGCACCTTTATAGCCACCCAGTTACGTTGTGACGTTTGGTACACCCAAAGCACTCCTACGGTATCCGGGAGTTGCACAATCTCATGGTCTAAGGAAAAGTTACTTGACATTGAAAAAGCTTTAGCAAACGAACTACACGATCTAGTGCTAGGCTTAGGATTGGGTCTTGTCCATCACATCATTCTCCTAATGATGTGATCCCGTTATCAATGACATCCAATGTCCATGGTCAGGAAACCGTAACCATCTATTGATCAACGAGCTAGTCAACTAGAGGCTTACTAGGGACATGTTGTGGTCTATGTATTCACACATGTATTACGATTTCCGGATAACACAATTATAGCATGAATAACAGACAATTATCATGAGCAAGGAAATATAATAATAACCATTTTATTATTGCCTCTAGGGCATATTTCCAACAGTCTCCCACTTGCACTAGAGTCAATAATCTAGTTACATTGTGATGAATCGAACACCCATAGAGTTCTGGTGTTGATCATGTTTTGCTCGTGGAAGAGGTTTAGTCAACGGATCTGCTACATTCAAATCCGTGTGCACTTTACAAATATCTATGTCTCCATCTTGAACATGTTCACGTATGGAGTTGAAGCAACGCTTGATATGCCTGGTCTTCTTGTGAAACCTGGGCTCCTTGGCAAGGGCAATAGCTCCAGTGTTGTCACAGAAGAGAGCCATTGGACCCGACGCATTTGGAATGACTCCTAGGTCGGTGATGAACTCCTTCATCCATACTGCTTCGTGTGCTGCCTCCGAGGCTGCTATGTACTCCGCTTCGCATGTAGAACCCGCCACGACGCTTTGCTTGCAACTGCACCAGCTTACCGCTCCACCATTCAAAATATACACGTATCCGGTTTGTGACTTGGAGTCATCCGGATCTGTGTCGAAGCTAGCGTCGACGTAACCCTTTACGACGAGCTCTTCGTCACCTCCATATACGAGAAACATGTCCTTAGTCCTTTTCAGGTACTTCAGGATGTTCTTGACCGCTGTCCAGTGTTCCTTGCCAGGATTACTTTGGTACCTACCTACCAAACTTACTGCAAGGTTTACATCAGGTCTGGTACACAGCATGGCATACATAATAGACCCTATGGCTGAGGCATAGGGGATGACACTCATCTCTTCTACATCTTCTGCCGTGGTCGGGCATTGAGCCGTGCTCAATCTCACACCTTGCAATACAGGCAAGAACCCCTTCTTGGACTGATCCATATTGAACTTCTTCAATATCTTATCAAGGTATGTGCTTTGCGAAAGACCTATGAGGCGTCTCGATCTATCCCTATAGATCTTGATGCCTAATATATAAGCAGCTTCTCCAAGGTCCTTCATTGAAAAACACTTATTCAAGTAGGCCTTTATACTTTCCAAGAATTCTATATTATTTCCCATCAGCAGTATGTCATCCACATATAATATGAGAAATGCTACAGAGCTCCCACTCACTTTCTTGTAAACACAGGCTTCTCCATAAGTCTGTGTGAACCCAAACGCTTTGATCATCTCATCAAAGCGAATGTTCCAACTCCGAGATGCTTGCACCAGCCCATAGATTGAGCGCTGGAGCTTGCATACCTTGTCAGCATTCTCAGGATCGACAAAACCTTCCGGTTGCATAATATACAACTTTTCCTTAAGAAAACCATTAAGGAATGCCGTTTTGACGTCCATTTGCCATATCTCATAATCATAGTATGCGGCAATTGCTAACATGATTCTGACGGATTTCAGCTTCGCTACGGGTGAGAAAGTCTCATCGTAGTCAACCCCTTGAACTTGTCGATAACCCTTAGCGACAAGCCGAGCCTTATAGATGGTCACATTACCATCCGCATCAGTCTTCTTCTTCAAGATCCATTTATTTTCTATGGCTTGCCGATCATCGGGCAAGTCAGTCAAAGTCCATACTTCGTTTTCATACATGGATCCTATCTCGGATTTCATGGCTTCAAGCCATTTGTCGGAATCCGGGCCCGCCATCGCTTCTTCATAGTTTGAAGGTTCACTGTTGTCTAACAACATGATTTCCAGGACAGGATTGCCGTACCACTCTGGTGCGGAACGTGTCCTTGTGGACCTTCGAAGTTCAGTGGTAGCTTGATCATGATCATTATCATTAACTTCCTCTCTAGCCGGTGCAGGCTCCACAGAAACATTTTCCTGTGCTGCGCTACTCTCCGGTTCGAGGGTCATCTCATCAAGCTCCACTTTCCTCCCACTTACTTCTTTCGAGAGAAACTCTTTTTCTAGAAAGGATCCATTCCTGGCAACAAAGATCTTGCCCTCGGATCTTAGGTAGAAGGTATACCCAATAGTTTCCTTAGGGTATCCTATGAATACGCATTTTTCCGACTTGGGTTCGAGCTTCTCTGGTTGAAGTTTCTTCACATAAGCATCGCATCCCCAAACTTTCAGAAACGACAGCTTAGGTTTCTTCCCAAACCATAATTCATACGGTGTCGTCTCAACGGATTTTGACGGTGCCCTATTTAAAGTGAATGCGGCAGTCTCTAAAGCATAACCCCAAAAAGATAGCGGTAGATCAGTAAGAGACATCATAGATCGCACCATATCCAATAGAGTGCGATTACGACGTTCGGACACACCGTTACGCTGAGGTGTTCCAGGCGGCGTGAGTTGTGAAACAATTCCACATTTCCTTAAGTGCGTGCCAAATTCATGACTCAAATATTCTCCTCCACGATCTGATCGTAAGAACTTTATTTTCTTGTCACGTTGATTTTCAACCTCATTCTGAAATTCCTTGAACTTTTCAAAGGTCTCAGACTTGTGCTTCATCAAGTAGACATACCCATATCTACTCAAATCATCGCTGAGGGTGAGAACATAACGATAACCACCGCGAGCCTCAACACTCATTGGACCACACACATCAGTATGTATGATCTCCAATAAGTTGGTTGCTCGCTCCATTGTTCCGGAGAACGGAGTCTTGGTCATCTTGCCCAAGAGGCATGGTTCGCATCTGTCAAATGATTCATAATCAAGAGACTCCAAAAGTCCATCTCCATGGAGTTTCTTCATGCGTTTAACACCGATATGACCAAGGCGGCAGTGCCACAAGTATGTGGGACTATCGTTATCAACCTTGCATTTCTTGGCATTCACATTATAAACATGTGTAACATCACGTTCGAGATTCAATAAAAATAAACCATTCACCAGCGGGGCATGACCATAAAACATATCTCTCATATAAATAGAACAACCATTATTCTCAGATTTAAATGAGTAGCCATCTCGCATTAAGCGAGATCCAGATACAATGTTCATGCTCAAAGCTGGTACTAAATAACAATTATTGAGGTTTAAAACTAATCCCGTAGGTAGATGCAGAGGTAGCGGGCCGACGGCGATCACATCGACCTTGGAACCATTCCCGACGCGCATCGTCACCTCGTCCTTTGCCAGTCTACGCTGATTCCGCAGTTCCTGCTTTGAGTTACAAATATGAGCAACCGCACCGGTATCAAATACCCAGGAACTACTACGAGTGCTGGTAAGGTACACATCAATTACATGTATATCATATATACCTTTGGTATTGCCGGCCTTCTTGTCCGCCAAGTACTTGGGGCAGTTTCGCTTCCAGTGACCGTTTCCCTTGCAATAAAAGCACTTAGTCTCAGGCTTGGGTCCATTCTTCGACTTCTTCCCGGCAGCTGGCTTACCGGGCGCGGCAACTCCCTTGCCGTCCTTCTTGAAGTTCTTCTTACCCTTGCCCTTCTTGAACTTAGTGGTTTTATTCACCATCAACACTTGATGTTCCTTTCTGATCTCTGCCTCCGCTGACTTCAGCATCGCATATACCTCAGGAATGGTCTTTTCCATCCCCTGCATGTTGAAGTTCATCACGAAGCTCTTGTAGCTAGGTGGAAGCGACTGAAGGATTCTGTCAACGACCGCGTCATCCGGGAGATTAACTCCCAGCTGAGACAAGCGGCTGTGCAACCCAGACATTTTGAGTATGTGCTCGCTGACAGAACTATTTTCCTCCATCTTACAGCTGTAGAACTTATCGGAGACTTCATATCTCTCGATCCGGGCATGAGCTTGGAAAACCATTTTCAGCTCTTCGAACATCTCATATGCTTCGTGATGCTCAAAACGCTTTTGGAGCCCCGGTTCTAAGCTGAAGAGCATGCCGCACTGAACGAAGGAGTAATCATCGGTGCGTGTCTGCCAAACGTTCAAATCGTCTGGCAGTGCTGGGAGAGCAGGTGGGTCACCTAACGGTGCTTCAAGGACATATGATTTCTTGGCAGCTATGAGGATAATCCTCAGGTTACGGACCCAGTCCGCATAGTTGCTACCATCGTCTTTCAGCTTGTTTTTCTCTAGGAACGCGTTGAAGTTGAGGGTAACATTAGCGTTGGCCATTTGATCTACAAGATAGATATGTAACATTTAGACTAAGTTCATGACAATTAAGTTCATCTAATCAAATTATGTAATGAACTCCCACTCAGATAGACATCCCTCTCGTCATCTAAGTGACACATGATCCGAATCGACTAGGCCGTGTCTGATCATCACGTGAGACGGACTAGTCATCAACGGTGAACATCTCCATGTTGATCGTATCTTCTATACGACTCATGTTTGACCTTTCGGTCTCTTGTGTTCCGAGGCCATGTCTGTACATGCTAGGCTCGTCAAGTCAACCTAAGTGTATTGCTGTGTAAATCTGGCTTACACCCGTTGTATTCGAACGTTAGAATCTATCACACCCGATCAACACGTAGTGCTTCGAAACAACGAACCTTCGCAACGGTGCACAGTTAGGGGGAACACTTTCTTGAAATTTTAGTAAGGGATCATCTTATATGCTACCGTCGTTCTAAGCAAATAAGATGCAAAAACATGATAAACATCTCATGCAATCAAAATAGTGATATGATATGGCCATTATCACTTCGCTCCTTTTGATCTCCATCTTCGGGGCTCCATGATCATCATCGTCACCGGCATGACACCATGATCTTCATCATCGTGTCTTCATGAAGTTGTCTCGCCAACTATTACTTCTACTACTACGGCTAACGGTTAGCAATAAAGTAAAGTAATTACATGGCGAATTTCAATGACACGCAGGTCATATAATAAATTAAGACAACTCCTATGGCTCCTGCCGGTTGTCATACTCATCGACATGCAAGTCGTGATTCCTATTACAAGAACATGATCATCTCATACATCACATATATCATTCATCACATCCTTTGGCCATATCACATCACAAAGCACTTGCTGCAAAAACAAGTTAGACGTCCTCTAATTGTTGTTGCAAGTTTTTATGTGGCTGCTATAGGTTTCTAGCAAGAACATTTCTTACCTACGCCAAAACCACAACGTGATATGCCAATTTCTATTTACCCTTCATAAGGACCCTGTTCATCGAATCCGATCCGACTAAAGTGGGAGAGACAGACACCCGCTAGCCACCTTATGCAACTAGTGCATGTCAGTCGGTGGAACCTGTCTCACGTAAGCGTACGTGTAAGGTCGGTCCGGGCCGCTTCATCCCACAGTGCCGCCGAATCAAGATAAGACTAGTAACGGCAAGAAGATTGACAAATCGACGCCCACAACTACTTTGTGTTCTACTCGTGCAAGATGCTACGCATAGACCTAGCTCTGATACCACTGTTGGGGATCGTAGCAGAATTTTAAAATTTTCTACGCATCACCAAGATCAATCTATGGAGTCATCTAGCAACGAGAGAGAGGGGGGTGCATCTACATACCCTTGTAGATCGCGAGCGGAAGCGTTCAAGAGAACGGGGTTGATGGAGTCGTACTCGTCGTGATCCAAATCACCGATGACCGAGCGCCGAACGGACGTCACCTCCGTGTTCAACACACGTACGGAGCGGAGACGTCTCCTCCTTCTTGATCCAGCAAGGGGGAAGGAGAGGTTGGGGAGGACAGCTCCAGCAGCAGCACGACGGCGTGGTGGAGTTGGAGCTGTGTGGTATTCCTGCAGGGCTTCGCCAAGCACCGCGGGAGGAGGAGGAGGTGTTGGAGAGGGGAGGGGCTGCGCCAGGGATGAGGTATGGCCTCCCTCCCACCCCTCCACTATTTATAGGGGGAAGAGGAGAGGGGGCCGGCCCCCTCAGATCCAATCTGAGGGGAGGGGAGGCGGCCAGGGGAGGGAAACTTGCCCCCCAAGCAAGGTGGAAGGCTCCCTCACCTAGGGTTTCCCAACCCTAGGCGCCATGGGCCCTTGGGGGGGGGGGGGCGCACCAGCCCACTAGGGGGCTGGTTCCCTCCCATATACAGCCCATTAGGCCTCCCGGGTAAATCAGCCCCACCCGGTGGACCTCCGGACACCTTTCGGTGGTCCCGGTACAATACCGATAACCCCCGAAACTATTCCGGTGACTGTATGACAACTTCCCATATATAAATCTTCACCTCTGGACCATTCCGGAACTCCTCGTGACGTCCGGGATCTCATCCGGGACTCCGAACAACATTCGGTAACCACGTACAAACTTTCCCTACAACCCTAGCGTCATCGAACCTTAAGTGTGTAGACCCTACGGGTTGGGAGACACGTAGACATGACCGAGACGACTCTCCGGTCAATAACCAACAGCGGGATCTGGATACCCATGTTGGCTCCCACATGCTCCTCGATGATCTCATCGGATGAACCACGATGTCGAGGATTCAATCAATCCCGTACGCAATTCCCTTTGTCTATCGGTACGATACTTGCCCGAGATTCGATCGTCGGTATACCGATACCTTGTTCAATCTCGTTACCGGCAAGTCTCTTTACTCGTTTCCGTAACACATCATCCTGTGAACAACTCCTTGATCACATTGAGCTCATTATGATGATGTCCTACCGAGTGGGCCCAGAGGTACCTCTCCGTCACACGGAGTGACAAATCCCAGTCTCGATTCGTGCCAACCCAACAGATACTTTCGGAGATACCCGTAGTGCACCTTTATAGCCACCCAGTTACGTTGTGACGTTTGGTACACCCAAAGCACTCCTACGGTATCCGGGAGTTGCACAATCTCATGGTCTAAGGAAAAGTTACTTGACATTGAAAAAGCTTTAGCAAACGAACTACACGATCTAGTGCTAGGCTTAGGATTGGGTCTTGTCCATCACATCATTCTCCTAATGATGTGATCCCGTTATCAATGACATCCAATGTCCATGGTCAGGAAACCGTAACCATCTATTGATCAACGAGCTAGTCAACTAGAGGCTTACTAGGGACATGTTGTGGTCTATGTATTCACACATGTATTACGATTTCCGGATAACACAATTATAGCATGAATAACAGACAATTATCATGAACAAGGAAATATAATAATAACCATTTTATTATTGCCTCTAGGGCATATTTCCAATATTTAGATCATACTTCCTCCGATCCATATTAGTTGTCGCTGAAATAGATTTATTTAGACGTATTTTAATGCTAGATACATCCGTTTGAACGATAAGTAATATGAATCGAAGGGAGTACAGAATTTTTAGGAAGTTCTATGATGTAAAACCGGTGCCGGGTGCACCGGGCACACCACAAAGCCCGTTGCACCAGATTACGATCTCTTCCTGTCACCACTCACCACCCCGTTATTGCACAGGTCAGATGATCGGTCATTTACCTCTTGCCTCTTGGTCAGTCCGACATGTTCACACATACTAATATGCAAGACCCTCCTAGTCCAATTGATTAACATCTTTTTAATACCAACCAATCTCTCTCATTCTCAAGGGTCCTAACCAACTTATTACTCCTCTTGGTCAGTAGGACGTGTTCACACACATAACCATCGTTTTCTAGCTTGCTAATTGACAAAGGAAAAAAAAGCTTTCCTAAATATTAACATCAATAATAATCCTCTTTGGAGAGATACATAATGTTGGTGACTAGCCATGTCTCACCAACATGGCAACTATCGTTTTCTAGCTAGCTAATTCACGAAGAAAAATAAGCTTTTCACAAATAATTAGAATAATACTCCCTCCGTCCCAAAATTCTTGTCTTAGATTTGTTTAGATACGAATGTATCTAATACTAAAACGTGACTTGATACATCCGTATTTAGACAAATCTAAGACAAGAATTTTGGGACGGAGGGAGTATTATCTAAAAAATTATTACAATAATCCTCTTTTATGTTGGTGACTGGCCATGTCTCATCATAATGTCACTTTGTCTTTCAGCTGTCCAGCTCCTACTTAACTTCTCTCTTTTGTTTACAAGAAAACCAAGTTGATAATTGTTGATTGCCCTTCTTACACTATGACAACTCACAGGCTTAGCTGTAATCATGTAATCTTCTCTAGAAGAATATATAGAAATGTCCAAATTTCATTTATTTGATAATATTTTTAAGAATATACAATTTGTCTCTATGAATCTGCAGCAATGAATTAGTTTAGCGGACTCCTTGAAAGAAGACCGAGATAAAGAATAGTTTATTTACTAAGTACATATATACGTGTTGCACCAATCTTCTGATGTAAGCTGCAGCATGTGTTTGTTGAGAACATATCCAGTGGTCCCATCTTTGGAGTACTTCTTTGGAGTATTTCTGGTGTACACACGCGTTTTGATTCATCTATGTGTTGCTAAAAAAAGAGAAAAAATCACAACACTAATATTACATACATCTATTATATCACAAAGTTTCAAATCTAAAATCAATCTGTATCACGAGAAACAAAAAAAAAACCACTGCTAATATAGTTAATGGGCCGAATTCACATACCAAAAAAAAAATCCAGTGCTAATATTGTCTAGGTCACTATTGTTTAAAAAACATCACAATATGTTGGGCAAGGGTTTTGGACATGGGAGTACCGCCAAGTGATGATTCGTGTCTGCGCCCTACTCTGCCTGGTCCATTGAAAGCTGTCGGTGGAGACAAGAGTAGCGTCAATTTTTTTTTGGGAATTTGAACCACCAATATCTTTACAAGTACTTAGATCGGATATTTAGAGATCATACATGTAAATAGGTTTCCAAAAATAATTTCACAACATATAGTTCTTTGGGATTTTATATATACTCTAGCTTTAAAGACCATATCATTGTCCAGGATGACAACTTCCATGAGTTCCTCCCAGAGGAATGAATTCATCGGTAAGTTTTAGAGTATCTTTGGTTTGCAGGATCCTACAAACGTAGGAATAGAAAAAACACAGCAATAGGATATGAATTTATGTGTAGAACGGATGATTGAAAAACACAAGAATTTTGTAAACTTGGGTGTTTGGTTCAGCTGAATAGGAAAAACGCAAGAATCCTAATAAACACAGTCAAATTAGAGTCAAACCACATGAAAATGTTATATTATAATGTTATTATGTCACTAAGACCTCAGTCTCATCCTTTTCTGCATTCCTTTTAACCGAATGGTTGAATAGTGCAACCAAAGAAAAATATATATATTCCTACGTTTTTCCTTCACTTTTCCTGTGAACCAAAGATAGCAATTAGATCAGCTGCATCTGCAGCATATAATGCATGCATCCATCAATGGACTGGATGGTTGCCATTTCCTTCTGACTACTATTTTTCTTTTTGAGAAAATAACCCGATCTTATTGCTTACTAAAAAAAATATCAGATTGAGGAAAAAACTATATATTAAGGTATTTTGAAGTCGTCGGCCCTCTAGCTTCACTTTTTACATCTCGATTTTCCTCCAGGTTTCCGATGAACTAACCTCATAGATTTTGACGAGCCGCATGAGTCCCCCACCCAGATAGGTGAGAAATCTAGTAACTGGATGCCCGAGGACACACCCCTTGCAAAGCCAACGGATGTACGTACTACTCGGTATCATGCAAGTCACGGCTTGATCATTCAAAAATGTATGTACTATCATGCATGACAAAGTTGTTGAGACTATCTTGGAACGCAACACGAAAGTAGAGAAGAAAAGTAGAAGGGAGACACAAAGTAGACGCAAGATGTAGGGTATGGCTATTCTATTTAGTATTCAGATCTCAGGAGAGAATAGACATGTACAATTGCGAGCCATACCCCTTGTATAAATAGGCGGCCTGCCAGGCAGCCTTTGGGGAAAAATGGAGAAAGGATACTTGCATACTATGCATGTGCTGCACAATTTGCCTCATTAAAAACCTTGCGTTGGGAAACTTCAGGAAAACCCAAACCAGGGAAAAAGAGTACAATCTTGTCCTTTGGCATATAAAGTGTAACGCTTGCGTTGATCATTGCACGTACCAGTGATACGTGCGTGCGCCTCCTGCTGTTGTCATAGCGTGCCTTACTCTTTTAGGCCGGCTAGCTAGCTCGTTAGAATTGATGAACCCAAGACCGGGCTAATCAAAATGTTGACTGAAGATGATAGATGTGCTTCAACACAACATCAACCGAATATAGTCTCCATGGTTGAAACTGGAGGAATGTGCAAGATAACTCTTGCAAACCAAGTACATCAAAATCTCAAAGTGAAATCAAGTGTGGGGCTTTCGTATCCATGTCACGAAGTCCGGACATGAAGAATATCCTGAGAACTATCCTTTGTGAAGTTAGGAATCAACATTATGCTAGCACTAAAGCAGGAAGCATACAACAGCTCATCAGCAAGTCCATATGTATAAAGACGCTATTCTGCAAACGGTTGCAAAATATTATTCTGCAACCATACCAATCCGTCGTCGCAGCAGCACATTGTAACACCCCTGTGTAATAGCCACGGTGATCATCTGCTAATAATGCCAAGTCACTTTCATTTGCAATGTCTAGTCACATTGGTTAAAGATGCAATTCAAGTCCGTCTCTGATAATCAACTCAAATTCAAAAGTGCAAAATGAAGTTGCTTAAATCCTGTTGGAAAAATGTTCATCTTTTAGCAAATAATCTAAAACTATTTGTTGTTAAGGAACACAACATCACCATCAAATCTAAATGGGTCTATGCATTTTAACAGAGTCAAAACAGCGCCTAAAAATGCCCTATTCATTTTGGAATAAATTCAAATGGGTTCAAAAAATGCCCAAACTTTTTGTGGCAGTGCTGGATATTGCAATACACTACTGTGAGCAAGTTTCACATTTTTGCAAATTCATTTGGATGTGCAAAATATTCCAAAACCTTCTCTGTAAAAAGAAAAAGGCAGAAACAGAAAAGAAAAATAAAAAGAGGCACTGTGGCCTAAGTGCACAGTGCCCCGAATCCAGCCCACCAGGCCCACGACACTCTCTCTCCCTCGCGCTGTCGTCTCCTCCATGGCTGCGCCGGCGCGCACCGACGAGCGGCCGACGCCGCGGCACTCCAGCGACGCCCGCGGCCCGTCGAGGGGATAAGGCCGAACCAATGCCTCCCCCCGGCCTCCCCGTCCATTCCTCTCCCTCTCCGTCGCTTCTCTCCCTCAGATCCATTGGCGCCCGAGCGCCACCGTCGCCGCGCCCTGCCACCGCCATGGCCAGTGGCCTCTCCGCGTCACCTGCTCGTGCCTGGGAGGACCGCCGTGGACCGCCACAACCCCTGGTGCCGCTGGAAGGAGCCGAGAAGCTCTGCATCACCCACACGCGTCTTCTTCTTCCTCGGGTCGCCGGCGATCCCCTTCTTCCACGGCGACGTTCTGCAGTTACTAAACCACCAACGGCCAAACGTGCGTGCCGCTAGGTGAGCTGCCTTCCTCCTCTGCCCTCTAGGCCCTCTAGCCCGCGCCGTAGCCGTTGCTTCACTTGCGCCCGAACCCGCGGCCGCGAACGAGCTCGCTGCCGTGGCCATCGTCACCGTCATGCGCAGCCGAACCCAGCATCGAGCTCCTGGAGCTCGTGCGAGTCCAACGAGGTCCCTAGTGTGCCTCCGCCGCTCGCCACCTTCGTCTCCGGCCGTTTCCGGCCAAACTATCGCCACAGAACGAAGCGGCGTCGAGAGGCCATTCGAACGAACCCAGCCGCACGCCAAATGGTGTTGTGTGGTGCATTTCCGACGAACTCCGGCGTTCGGCCGCCGCGCAAATGGTCGCCGGAGTTCCTCCGGCGCCGCCGCTGAGCTGGCAAGCGTGGGGCCCACCCCTGTGAGGCTGCCAGTGGGCCCCAATGCCCCGGTTGACCTGGTCAACGATGATCATTGTTCACTCATTGTGGCTGACATGTGGGCCCCCTGCAATAATTAAGCTAATTAGTGATTTAATTAATCCTGCTAGTTAGCTGAGTCACTGACAGGCCGGGCCCGCTCCCCTAATTACCATGTTAGTTAGGTTAATTCACTGTTAGTCTTAACAGAGGCTGACATGTGGGTCCCACTGGACCCACAGGTCAGGTTTGACCTGGTCAGAGTCCTGTTGACTGCTGACGAAGTGATGACTCATAGCAGACGTCATAATTCATTTAGACAATTTCTGTTAAATTGGCTAATTCCAGAAAATACTTTAATCTTCGAAAATTCGTAGAAAATAAATCGTAGCTCGGATCGAAAAACTTTATACATGAAAGTTGCTCAGAATGACGAGACGAATCTGATCGTGTCGTCTATTTCTATGTCGGAACCCTCTACGTAGGTGAAACCGTAACTTTCCGCCCATTTCCGGTAGGTGAATAGTGCATATATACCGGTTAATAAATCCAACTTTAATCCCAAGATAACTAAAATGACTTAGACAAGTCTTTAGGCAACCCTGCACTGCATCTTAGGCATAGCATGCTCTGTGTTGCATATGTCTGTTGTGTATTCATCTGTTTCCTCCCCCCCCCTCTTCTCTCTCGTTAGACCCCGACACCGACGTTGTCCCTGAGGCAGACGCAGCTCCGGAGTACGACAACGCCCCTGACGACCAGACCTTTGCCACAGAGCTTCCAGGCAAGCACCCCCCTTTTGAGCATACCGATATCGCCTATTCCTCTCTCTCTCTCTTATGCTTGCATTAGAAGTTGCTACTGTTACTGTTGTCCCATTTATGCTACATAGCCTGTTTATTGTAACCTGCTGTTGTTACCTACCTGCTTATCCTAAACTGTTTAGTATAGGCTGGGTAGAGACCCATCAAAGACCCCACTTTGTCCCGATTGCCCCGCTGGATTATCAGAAGACCCGATCAACGGGATCGAAGACTAGGCCCCGGCACCGCACATCACTTCCCCTTAGTTGCTCGACACTACTGGGTTACTGTCGAGTGCCGAGGGTGGTACCTCATCAGCACTTCTGATGTTAACCTTGTAGGTTAGTTCATCGATTGTGGACATCGAGGGTGATTCCTCCATCTCCATCCCGGTAACGACACTGTCGTGCAACTCCTCAAGAGTGGACCTCGAGGGTGATTCCTCCTTCATTCACCTTGACAATAACATCAGGTGGAATTCCATCGAGGGTGATTCCTCAGGGTTCCCCTTGGTGTTAGACACACGGATACTATGGTTACTATGACTTTACACTGAACCATGTTACTAAAGACGGGTCGGCCGTGAGGGGTACTTGCGTGAGCTTAATTGCGAGAGATGTGGAGTCGGGTTGACCTGGAGGGTGCCCGCGAGATAATTACGAGGCGTGGCCGGGCATTCTTAGCCCTTGCCGCAAGTCCTCGAGACGGGGCGACGGGGTCACATCGATCGTGAGTCTCTGCTCATTACCGCGTGCTCCTAATACACTAACGGTTTGGATATTTGATCTGAGGGGCCTCTGGCCTGATAGCACTAACCATCACATGGGCATAGTATGGGCGTTATGCGTCGTATACTTCAGCCGAAGCTTAATAGACGTCACTGAGGAGCGGCCCGCTTTGGATTGGACTCGTTAAGCCCACGCTTGTATTAAGGGGGCTAGGTCTGCTTCCGGAGCGTCCTCGCAACGTGCAGGGCGCGTAGGGCGAAGGCCCAAGACCCCTGTGCGCATAGGTTATTCCGGCGTGCTGACCTCTCTATTAAGTTTTCAGTCTGGTTGCGGCGTATCGTTTGGCCGAGGCTGGGCATGACCCAGAAAAGTGTGTCTGGCCGGAGTTAATCGAGCGTGGTGGGTAAGTTGGTGCACCCCTGCAGGGAAGAAACAATCTATCGATAGCCAGTCCTATGGTAACGGACACTCGGAGTTGTATCCCGATCGGTACAACTAGAACCTGACACTTGAGATGATAACTGGATAGTATGGCTCTGGGATTGCTTTCTCGCAGGGAGTCGAGAAAGGATCTCTGGGCGAGGTTGATGACACTACTACTACTTTACTTTTTGCTAATCTGCACTCTTCTAATGCTGCAAGACCGCTGAAGATGTTGAAGATGCTAGTCTTCGATAGGACTAGGTTTTCCCCTCTATTCTAGCATTTCTACAGCCCAGTCCACATATGCAGCCTCCCTTTGATAATGTTGCATATGTAGTGTAGATCCTTGCTTGCTGAGTACTTCGGATGAGTACTCACGGTTGCTTTGCTTTCTTTTTCTCCCCATATCCGTTTGATGCAACCAGATGATGAAGCCCCTGAGTCAGCTGCCCCCGTCGACGGCTACTACTACTACTACCCCCCTGGCGAGTACTACTACGAGGAGCCGTCCGACGACCAGGAGTAGGTTCGAAGGGTCCCAGGCAGGAGGCCTGCGCCTTTCGATCGTAGCTTTTGTTTTGCCCCACCTTCTTAAAGGCTTATGTTTGTTTCTGTAATATATCTGTACCCAGATATCTGATGCTTCCGCTGACGCTTGTATGCGAGCTTATGTATTCGAACCCTCGAGGCCCCTGGCTTGTAATATAAAGCTTGTATGACTTTATTTATGTTTTAGAGTTGTGTTGTGATATCTTCAAGTGAGTCCTTAGGCTTGATCGTGTGCATTTGCGTGTATGGTTAGTGCACGATTAAGCCGGGGTCGTCACAGGTTGGTATCAGAGCCGACTGCCTCTAAGGATCCCCCTTTCCAACTCCTTGGCCGAAGTTGAGTCTAGACGTCAAAAATTGTTTTACTAACTTGGCTGTCTGGCTTACGGGTCTACGTCGCCAACTGGGTGGTATTAGGATCTTTTATTCCTCGTCTAAACTCTGGGACTCTGAACTCTCTTCTATTCGGGTTAAATTTTTTACTAACTCCAACCTTAGGTTCTCGTGATCACATCCACCCAGAGTTCTGAAATTACCCCCCCCTGCTTCAAGATTGTGGGCCAGGTTCTCCTTACAGGATCCTTTTATCGAGGGCACCCTGTGTTATCAGTTGCAGAATCCTCGCTCCATCAGTTTTCTCCGACGTTGATGTAACCTTTGCTATGTCTCGTCATGTACTTCCTTACTGCGTGCCTGCGTGCCGCCTAGCATGTCCAGATTCTGAAATTGCGCCGTTATGCTGTCCGATTGTAACCGACTATGTATGGACCTGTATGTCTTAATTAACTACTATTAAGCGTCTATTACACTACTTAATTATCGTCATGATACATCATGCTTGTTGCTAAACACTCGCAATTGCTTCTACTAAACTACCGCTGTTGAATTTAGCAGGATGGGTGACAATAATCCACCACCGCCAGATTATATGGCTGCGATGATGCAACAATTCGAGCTCGACCGACAGTTCATGACTGGGATTATGGATCAGTTCCCTCGTCCCAATGCCAACCAGCAGCCACCTTCAATTACGCTGCCAGAGTTTGTGCGTCTCAACCCATCGATATTCCGCAACACAGTTAATCCGCTGGATGCTGATGATTGGCTGCGTGACATCTTCTATGAGATGGAGTCCGCTGATGTTACCCCTGCGAGCTATGTCACTTTCGCGACTTACTTCCTGAAGGGACCCGCAGCACAATGGTGGGCCACTCACAGACAGACCCTACCTCCTGGAACTGTCGTCACCTGGGTGGAATTCAAGGCTGCTTTTCGTGCCCGGTATATTCCGCAAGGAGTTATAGATCGGAAGAAGGCCGAGTTCCGTAGCCTCGTTCAAGGCAACAGGACTGTAGAAGTTTACCAGCGAGAGTTCCTTGACTTGCCTCGCTACGCTGAAGAAGACATCCCCACTGATGCTCGTAGGCAGTTGAAGTTCCGTGATGGGCTACACCATGACATTCAGTTAGCCCTGCTCGTCCAAGACTTTCCTGACTTCGCCACCTTGGTGAACAAGGCTATTATGGTCGAGACCGGTTTGAAGAAGCATAAGGAAGCAACCAGACGCACCCGTGAAGCGGGCTCATCTTCAGGCTCGTCTTCTCAGAAGCGCCGCATATGGATTCCACAGAGCATGTATCGTCCAACCGCTCCAGTGTACAGACCTGCTTATGCTGCACCTCATCTGCCTCCTCCACCACCGAGGCAGCCTCTTCAAGCTGCACCACCTCGAGCTCCTGCACCACGTCCACACAGTGGACTCTGCTTCAAGTGTGGCCATCCAGGTCACCGTGCCAGAGACTGCTCACAGAGTCAGAATCAGCTAGCACTCCCTCCTACTAGCCATGGAATTGGTCATGGAATTAATCAGCCCCGCTACAACAATGTCAGGCCTTCTTATGGTCTTGGACAGAACTATCACGTCAACATGGCTGAAGCTCAGGATCAACCAGAAACAGTGATGGGTACACTTCTTGTTAATTCAGTACCAGCTTCTGTTTTATTTGATTCAGGAGCATCGCATTCATTCATGTCGGAAGAGTTTGCATTCATGCATGGCATTAAATGTGACGACATGCACCATCCGTTAGGGGTAGACACTCCCGCGGGTCGGTGCCGAGCATCCATGTTCAGCCCCGAACTCACTGTTGTGATAGGAGGGAGGAATTTTCATGCATTTCCCATTATTCTGAAATCTTCCAAAATTTATCTTATTCTGGGAATGGATTGGTTGAAGGCTCACTACGCCTCAATCAATTGTGCCACTAAAGTTGTACACCTCCTACATCCATCATACGATATAGTGAATTATCATGCTCATATCACTCAGAATGCCGAGGCTCAGATTTATGCTTTGAATGCATTAAACGCTTCTCCGCTTGAGGGGATCGAAAACATTCCAGTCGTCTGTGACTTTGAAACCAGGCACTACCCCTATTGCGAAGCGTCCTTATAAGATGCCTCCGCATCAACTTCTCAAGCTTAAGGAAGAAATCGACAAGTCACTTAAGAAGGGTTTCATCCGCCCTAGTTCCTCTGCCTGGGGAGAACCGTCTCTCTTTGTCGAGAAGAAAGATGGTACGAATAGGTTGGTCCAAGATTACCGTCCTATCAACCAGGCAACCATTCAGAATAAATATCCGCTTCCCCGGATCAATGATCTTTATGATCAACTTGCTGGATCATCGGTGTTCTCTAAACTCGACTTGAGGATGGGTTATCATCAGATCCGTGTCTGCGAAGAGGATATTCCCAAGACTGCCTTTGTTACCCGCTATGGCTCCTATGAATACACGGTCATGTCATTTGGCCTAACAAATGCTCCAGCTACGTTCTCCCGCCTGATGAATTATATCTTCATGGATTACCTCGACAAGTTCGTCCACTACTGGAATCTGGTAATTTGCCGTCTGCCACCTCTTTGCCGTCCGCTTCCACAAAGCGGACGGCAAAGAAAGTGCAGATGGCAAAAAGTCTATTTGTCCTTCGCTGTTTCTTTGCCGTCAGCCAGCTGACGACAAAGAGCTGGAAGGCAGACGGCAAAGGGCCAGGTGGGCCCCACGGGGCACGGCGTGGCTAGGTCAGGTTCTTTGCCGTCCGCCAGCTAACGGCAAAGAGGAGACGTGGGCTAGCCCTAAACGGCTGCCCTCTTTGCCATCTGCTAGCAGACGGCAAAGAAGGCCCACTTAACGGGCCGAGCCATCTCCCCTCTCTCTCTCTTTCTCTGTTTCCCTCCCGCGCGCCCGCCTCTCTCCTCCCCCGCCGCTCTGCCGCCACCCGCCAGCCCCGCCCCCTGCTCTAGCCCCCACCCGCCGTCCATCCCTCCCCCCCCCCCGGCCCCGCCCCCCCGCGCCCCGCGCCCCCGCCCCGCGCCCGCCTCGCCCTCCCCTCGCGCGCCCGCTTCGCGAGAGGCCTGCGCCGGGCGCCCCGTTGCCTGGACCCCTCCCCCCCATACGCCCCCCGCCCCGCTCCATGCCGCCCTCCTCCCCCCGGCACCTGCGACCCCCCTCCCCCGGCGATCGCCCATCCACTCCCCTGCAGTTTGTTCTTCCCCCCTTTTTTTAGTTTTGTTTTTTTAGTTTCTTCTAGTTTAGTTTCTGTTTTAGTTTTAGTTTAGTTTTATTTTTAGTTTAGTTTTGGTTTTAGTTTTAGTTTATTTTAGTTTAGTTTATTTTAGTTAGTTTTAGTTTTAGTTTGAGAAGAGAGTAGAAGGAGAGAGGAGGAGGAGAGAAGAGAGAGAGAAGGCAGAAGAAGAAAGAAGAAGAATAAGAAGAAGAGAAGAAGAAGAAGAAGAAGAAGAATAGATAAATAGATACCGTCTCAGAAAGATCAATAGAAGTAGATAGCATCAATAATACGACATCACTCCCTCAGCATCCGAAAGATCAGACTCGCATCATCCTACTCTCCATAAGACAGATACTACAGTAAACTTGAGATCGCATCACTCCTCCTCCTCCATCCTCCTCCTCCTCCTCCGTCCTCCCTCCTCCCCCCGCCTCCCCTATCCCTCCATCCTCCCCTACCTCTCTCATCCTCCTCCTCCTCCTCCTCCCTCCCTCGACTACTCCTGATCCCCTCTCAAAATACCACCCAACCTCCTCCCTCCTCCTCCTCCTCCCTTCCCTCCCCTCCTCCTCCTGCCTCCTCCTCCTCCTACCTCCTCTACTCTCGCTACACTCCTCTCCTCCTCCTCCGTCCTCCTCACTCCTCTCCTCCCTCCCTCCTCCCCTCCTCCTACCTCCTCCTTCCTCCCCTCGCTCCTACTCCCCTCCTCCCCGCCTCATCGCTCCATCAGCTCCTCTCACGCCTACGCCATCTCCTCCTCCTCCATACAATCTCCTCTCCTCCCTCCTCCTCCTCCTCCTCTCTCTCCGCCTCCTCCTCCTCCTCTCCTCCTCCCTCCCTCCTCCTCCGCTCCTACTCTCGCCATCTCCCCTCCCTCGCCTCATCCTCATCCTCCTCCGCATCATCCTCCGCCGCCGACTCCGCCTCCTCCTCCTCCTCTCCTCCTCCTCCTTCCTCCCGCCTCATCTCTCCGCCCCTCCTCCTCCTTCGCTCCTCTCTCCTCCTCCCTCCTCCCCTCCTCCTCCCCTCCTCCCTGCCTCCTCCCCATCCTCCTCCCCTCTCCTCCTCCTCCTCCTCCTCCTCCTCCTCCTACCCTCCTCCTCCGCCTACCTCCTCCTCACTCCTCTCCTACCCTCCTCCTCCTCCTCTCACTCCGCCTCCCAATCCGTTCCTCCTACTCCCTCCTCCCTCTCCTCTCGCCCTCCCTCCTCCTCCTGCCTCACTCCACCCTTCCTCCCTCAGCCATGCCGTCATTACCTCCTCCCTCCTCCTCCTCCTTCTCGTCCATCCTGCCTCCTCTCCCGTTCCCTCTCCTCATCCTCCCTCCCCGCCTCCTCCTCCCTCCGCCGCCGCCTCCCTCCTCCTCTACCTCCATCCGCCATCGCCTCCGCCTCCTCCGGCCTCCTCATCCTCAGCCTCCTCTCCTCGCCCACATCATCCTTGCTCTCCAATTCAAATCCCTCACTCCATCCTCCCCTCCCCTCCTCCATCCCCTCCTCCTCCCTCCTCCTCCCTCCTCGCTCATGCCATCCGCCTCCGCCTCCTCCATGTCCGCCGTGCGTGTCACTCCGCCTCCTTCCTCCTCATCCTTACCTCACTCTCGCCCCTCCGCCCCCTCCTCCCTTCCGCTCCTCCTCACCGCATTCCTCCCTCCTCCTCCTCCTCCTCCTCCCATCCTCATTCCCCATGCCTCCTGCAGCCTCCGCAGCCCCTCCTTCCTCATCACTCCCTCCTGCCTAACATCAACGAAGAAGAAGCATACTAGTACCAGCAGAAGACATTAAGAACTAATACATCAGAAGGAAGGAAAAAAGAGGGCGCCCGGGGACGAGTGGGTTAGGGGTTCCTCGGTGTCGATGGAACCCTAAATAGCAAGTATCGTCGGTGCAAGATACATGTGGCCGTCGGTGTCGAACACTACATCCATGTCACACAAGTGGCACCGACGTCCGGCGTCCCAAAGCAACTGTTCTCAGCGTCGATGGCGGTCAAACACCATCGCGAATTTGCCTGGCAGCCTCTGCGATGACTATTAAAAGGCAAGTGTTGAAACTTGAAACACCCAAACTGACTCAAGTCGGTTTGGTTGTTTGAAATTTCAAAACTTGGCTTTAATCCTTATCGCAGAGGCTGCCAGACAAATTCGCGATGGTGTTCGACCGTCATCGGCCACCAGAACTATTGTTGCGGGACGCCGGGCGCCGGCTTCACTTGTGGAATGTGGATCTAGTGTTCAACACCGAGCGCCACATGTATCTCGCACCGATGATACTTGCTATTTAGGGTTCCATCGACGCCAAGGACCCCCTAACCCGCTCTGTTCCGGTCTTCGTGCCGATGAAACTTGCTAGCTATAGGTGTCAATCATCAGTATGCGTAACCACTATGCGTCTCCTGTTCGAAAGGGTTACATCTATAAATATGCATGCATTTGCATATTTATAATCGTGATTCTTTCGAATTGTCCAACGTTATCCATGGACAGCCCGAGTATGTGTAGATTGGGTTCATTTTCCCATATGCTCAGCTCCGGATCCGATGCAGAATTTCGTCAGTGCCTCCCTGTTGTTCTCCGGGTACACATTCTCTCTGCTTATTGCCGAGACATGTATCAGGAGAACAGCGGGGAGGTGCTACCAAAATTTTGCGTCGGATCCGGAGCAGAGCATGGGAAAACGAACCCGATCTACACATACTCGGGTGGGATTATGACCTATCTTTACCTATTAGCGTGTAGGTTGCATGGACGTAATAAAACTGACAAACTCCATTAACTGATGGATATGGTTTGCTTAATTATGTATATATTACTTGTGTGTCCAGTAGGAAGTCAATATGAGTGATCGTGCATGGATGTACACCGGTTACACTTGTCAGAAAGTTTGGACCGAGGAATGGTTAACAAAAACCAAGGGGTTTGTTAGAGCCGCATTTGCAAATGGCCAGGAATTTAGCTGGTGCCCCTGTGCCCGTTGCGACAACTATAACAAGAGGGACAAGCTTGAAATGAGTAAAGACCTGCAGAAGTTTGGTTTTACGCCTGGTTACACGGTCTAGACATTACATGGTGAGTCTGCCCAACGTGCCAGAGCCGAGGTTCTTCGTCGCACCGACGAGCATGGTACCGGGACCGCAGACATGGTGCAAGACTTTGACGATGCTCGGGACTCGGACGAGGAGATGGAGGAATCTGCAAAGTCCTTCACTAAAATGTTGGAGTCCTCAAAACGTCCTCTCCACGAGCACACTGAGCTTTGTCAGCTGGATGCCATCTCACAAATAATGGCTTTGAAGGCTCAATTCAACTTGGGCAGAGAATGCTACGACGCGATGATGACATTAGTCGGACGATTTCTACCCAAAGGCCATGTGCTACCACCAAACCTGTACCAGTCAGACAAAATCCTCCATGCTCTTAAGATGCCCTATGAGAAGATACATGCCTGTGAGAAAGGTTGTGTCTTATTTAGGCTTTAGTATGAGGACTTGAACTATTGTCCCATTTGCAATTCTTCCAGGTATGTTGTGGTAGACAACGGTATGGGTGAGAAGACGCAGACCAAAATACCCATTAATGTTCTTCGGTATATGCCAATCGTACCCAGACTTCAACGTCTTTTCATGGTCGAAGAGACGGCCAGATAGATGACATGGCACAAAACGGGCAAAAGAACCGAACTAGATGCAGATGGGAATGTGATGATGGTGCACACATCGGATGGTGAAGCGTGGAAGCGCTTCGATGCATTACATAAGGAAAAAATGGCAGATCCAAGGCATCCTCGAGTCGCCGTCAGCACAGATGGGTTCAGTGTGTTTGGTCAGATGGCAGCCCCATACAGCTGTTGGCCTGTGTTTGTCATTCCACTCAATCTCCCCCCCGGGCAGATTTTGCAACGAAAGAATATTTTCCTGACATTGATAATTCCAGGGCCCAACTATCCGGGGAAGAATATGAATGTGTACATGCAGCCGCTTAAGGACGAATTGCAAGAAGCTTGGGATAATGGGTTCAAGACATACGATGCCTTTAGCAAACAGAACTTCATAATGCGTGCCTGGTACATGTACTCGACGCATGACTTGCCAGCGTATGCGCTATTCATTGGCTGGTGTGTGCATGGAAGGTTCCCGTGCCCCACATGCAAGGGAGCTCTTGAGTTTCGTTGGCTGACGGCAGGGCGCAAGTATAGTTGCTTCGACTTGCATAGACCGTTTCTACATCCTGGCCATAAGTTCAGGAAAGACAAGAAGAACTTCATCAAAGGTAGAGTTGTCAAACACTCTGCACCACCTGCGTTGACAGGCCAACAGACCCTAGATTAGTTAAACGCTCTCGAGCCAGATCCAGAGCGTCCAGGGTATTTCAAGGGGTATAATAAGGAACACGCCTGGACTCACAAGACATGCTTCTGGGATCTGCCTTACTTCAAAGACCTCCTTTGCCCACACAACATCGACGTGATGCACACTGAAAAGAATATCGCCGAAGCCATTTTTGGTACATTGTTCGGCATAGAGGGGGAATCAAAGGATAATCCTAAGCTAGAGTCGATCAAGAGGAGCTATGTGATAGACCGTTACAAAACATGAAAGAACCGAAAGGAAAGGGGATCAACTGGACGAAGCGAAAGGCATGGTTCAATCTTGGAAGGCCAGCTATGAAGGAAATTATTTTGTGGGTGAAAATGCAGTTGATGTTCCCCGATGGGTATGCAGCAAATCTAAAGAGGGGAGCGAGTCTTCAAAAATTGAAAATATTTGGTCTAAAAAGTCATGATTGGCACATATGGATTGAGCGGATAATGCCGGTGATGTTGCGTGGCTTCATCCCTGAGGATGAATGGCTAGTACTGGCAGAGCTGAGCTATTTCTTCTGTGTTCTTTGTGCGAAAGAACTATCACCTGGCCTCCTAGAAGAAATGGAACAGTTGGCGCTGGAGTTGATCTGCAAGTTAGAGAAGATCTTTCCGCCAAGCTTCTTTAATCCAATGCAACACTTGATTTTGTATCTCCCGACCGAGGCACGATTGGGGGGGGGGCCCGTGCAAAATCGTTGGTGCTACTCAACTGAGAGGATGCAGAAGACGCTTCGAGCAAAATGTAAAAATAAACGTAGAATAGAAGCATCGATGGCGGAGGCATTCATCACTGAGGAGGCGGCAAACTTCGTGACCGCACACTACGAAGCCAAAAATCGTCATTTGCATAATCCGAAGCCTCGGTACAATGCTGAAGAACCTCAAAAGGGTCAATCCAACCTTAGCCTATTCAAAGGGAATCTCGCACCAGCCGGGGGTTGGAAACCAGTAAGGTTGGATGTTGAAGAATGGCGGACCATTTCACTGTATCTCTTCAACAACCTAACAGAAGTGCGGCCTTACATCGAGTAAGATCTCGGTACATTGTTTCACAACTTCTAATTCCTTTGAACTTCTCTGATTCCTGGATTTTTGATGCAGTCGATACGTCGCCATATTCTCGTATGGAGCGGTGATCCAAAAGGATTCCGTCGAAGAGTATGAGCTTCTGGCAAAACAAGGAGCCGAATTTCCCGGTTTCATCTCTTGGTTCAAAAAAAACGGTAATTTCCATTAGACCCTTTTTTTTCTTTGGCTAATTTGCGACTAATGCAACAATCCTTTCGTATTAAACTTGTAGGCTAATTCAGAGATTATGGATGCCGAATTGAGACAAGTAGCTAATGGTTTTGACTATAAGGTCCGTTCATTTGACAAATACGACATCAATGGGTATCGCTTTCGTACCTATGACAAAGAGCTATCTATGGCCGACCGAAAGTCTACAAATTGTTGTGTCTCTGCTATCGGCGAAGGAGGTATCGAGTATTATGGAAGAGTTGAAGCAATTTATGAACTTGAATTCTATGGTGAAAACCCACCAAACATCGTAGTCTTCAGATGTTATTGGTTCCAGCCGAGGGAGACTAGAAGGACTCATGAACATATAGGGCTAGTCGAAATCAAACAAAGCACCCATTTGGATGTTCCCGATGTCTATATTACGGCTCAACAGGCAACCCAAGTTTTCTATCTACCGTGGGCCTGTCAAAGTGATCCAAATCTCAGTGGTTGGGACGTCGTTTATGAAGTGCCGCCACGTGTTAGACCACCTCCCCCCAATGAAAAGGATTATGAACCTCACATTAACCAAGACACATATGACGAAGGAGAATTCTTCCAAGAAACACGTCTTTCCAAAAAATGTTTCAAGAACCGCTCTACTCCACCCCAGAACATTGAAGTAGACAACGATAGTGAATCCGACTTCACCCCTGAGCTGGAACAAGAAGAGCCGGAAGAAGAAGAAGTTACTGCTGCAGATGACCTGTCAATGCTTGAACGATTACGTAAAGGTGGCCTTCCACATGATGATGCATTTATTAATGATGATAATGAGCACGTCATTACCGATAGTGATGATGATGATGCTTTTATTAATTATGATGACGAGCACATCATTACCGATAATGATTATTAGGTATTCAAATTTTTATGTTGTACTTGATTTATATAGTTATTTGTATGATTGTATGATTTATATAGTTGGTATTTATAATTTTCTTACTTTGTATGATTGTTTCTTATACATAGTGCCATGGTCTTGATTTCCGTCCCGGTCGGCCCTCGCCCGCTTTATGATTCGATGTGGTAAATTCTCTTTCATAACTATTTGTTGCATTTCGCATTTATGCAAATTATGGCCATCAAGTTGACATAGAGATATTTTAATCTAGGAGGTATGTGAACTGGAATTTAAAACGGACCCTCTTGTCAAGAAGTTAAATTTAGTTGAAAAAGAAAATGAGTATTTGAAAGAAGAAATTAAAAGAATTGAAGGAGAGAAGATGACATTGGAGTTGTATGTTGCCGATGCCATCGATGATCACAAGATGAAGATGAATGCAATGCACTTGAAGATGAATGCAATGCGCTTGAAGATGGATGCAATGCGCCTGAAGCTTAAGAAGATTAGAAAATATGCCATTGATAATGAGGCTTGGTATCATTATGCCGTTGGATCAATTGTTACCTTAGTTGCGATCTTCATCACATTTGTTGTGATGAGGGTAAGTTGTCTCTAGTGTTTTGCTTTACAAATGGATACTTAGCTTATTTTCCTCCTAAATGGCATAATTACCTAAGTTAGATAAAAAATGACATAATAACCTTACTAAGCTCCAAAATGACCTATTTACCTACCTTAGCTCTAAAATGACCTACACTTAGCATTTTTACCTAGCTTAGCAATAAAATGACATTTTTACCTACAAATTGGAAAAAAGAAGGTAAAGAAGAGGAGAGGAGAAAAAGAAAGAGAAGAAAAAAAATCTTCTTCTTCTTCTAACTAGTCTTCTTCTTCTTCTTTTCTTATAACTAGTCTTCTTCTTCTTCTTCTCTTTAACTAGTCTTTTCTTCTTCTTATAACTAGTCTCTTCTTCTTCTAACTTTCATCTTTCCCAATTTGCAGATTTGCTTTACATGAGGAAGCTTGGATTCATGGGAGTGTATTATTCTTGTGGTGCTACTTGTTGTTTATGAAAACTTGTTTGGATATGTATGTCTATATGGATATGTTGTTGGAAACTTGTTTCTGGTTATGTATATATGGATATGTTGGACTTTGTTGAACTATGTTGTTGGATTGGATGAAATATGTTGTTGGACATGCTGTTGGATATGTTGGATATGTATGCATGTATATCTGTGTTTGAAACCATGTCGAATTAATGGGATTTAAATAAAAACAGGGGATATATAGCCTCTTTGCCATCCGCTAGCGGACGGCAAAGAGCTTTGCCGTCCGCTAGCAGACGGCAAAGAGGACACGTGGCAGTCACCTGTGCAAACTGGGAACACTGGCTGGCGGACGGCAATGATTCAAACCTCTTTGCCGTCTGCTGGCGGACGGCATATCTGGACACGTGGAAGCTTCCCAGTGCTGCCTAGCTGGGCTCGTTGCCGTCCGCTGGCAGACGGCAAAGAGCGCCGTTAACCCCCTAACGGCTCTGACGCCACCGCACTGCCGTCAGCTTTCTTTGCCATCTGCTGGCCTCGGATGGCGGACGGCGTAATCCTTTGCCGTCTGTTTCTAAGAAGCGGACGGCAAAGAAGGCCTTTGCTGGCAGGCTTTCATCCGGACAGTTTGCCGTCTGCTAGCGGACGGCAAAGATGTTTGCCGTCCATGATCCATGCCTTTGCCGTCCGCCATGGCGGACGGCAAAGAAGCTGATTCCAGTAGTGGTCGTGGTTTATCTAGATGATATCCTGGTATATTCGAAGAATAAGGAAGAACATGTTGAACATCTTCGCCTTGTTCAGGAAAGGCTTCGTGAACACAAGTTGTATGCCAAGTACTCCAAATGTGAATTCTGGCTTCCTGAAGTAACCTACCTTGGACATGTGATTTCCAAGGATGGTATCACCGTTAACCCGGAGCGTGTTCAAGCTATTCTTGATTGGACTCCTCCGAAGAATGCCAAGCAAGTCAAAAGTTTTCTTGGCCTTGCAAGTTATTGCCGCCGATTCGTCGAGAACTTTTCCAAGATTGCTAAGCCCCTGACTAATCTGCTTCACAAAGGCGTTAAGTTTGAGTGGACAGACAAATGTCAGGAAAGTTTCCAGACAGTCAAGGACAAGCTACCCTCTGCTCCAGTGCTTGCTCCTCCAGATTCTCGCAAGGACTTTGTGATATATTGCGACGCCTCTCGTCAAGGATTAGGCTGTGTCCTAAAGCAAGAACAAAGAGTAATTGATTATGCCTCACGACAATTGCGTCCGCATGAAGAAAACTATCCAGTGCATGATCTCGAACTCGCTGCTGTGATCTATGCTTTGAAGCAGTGGCGACATTACCTTCTTGGTAACCGGTGTGAGATTTATACTGATCATCAGAGCCTGAAGTATTTGTTTACTCAACTGGATCTTAATCTCCGTCAATAGCGATGGTTGGAAACAATTATGGACTATGACTGCGGTATTTCATATACCCCTGGCAAGGCTAATGTGATGGCTGATGCCTTAAGCCGCAAGTCCTATTGCAACAACCTCATGGTTAGGCGAGCTCAGCCTCGTCTTTATGAAGAACTGCGCAAGCTGAATTTGCGTATTGTTCCCCAGGGTTCTCTTAATAACCTTGTGGTACAGCCAGATCTTGAGAAAGCTGTTAAGAGTGCGCAAGCTAAAGGTGCCGAAGTAGAACTGATGAAGAAAGAACTTCACCTTGAGAAGTACAGGGATTTCTCGGTTGCTGAAGATGGAACCTTGTATTTCAGAGACCGCATTGTGGTAGCTCGCTTCGAACTTATGACTGACAAGGTCATGAAGGAGGCACATGATACACCACTTTCTATCCATCCGGGTAGCACCAAGATGTATCGTGATCTCCGTCAAAGGTACTGGTGGTCTAGAATGAAGCAGGACATTGCTCAATACGTTGCTGAATGTGACGTTTGCCGTCGCGTGAAAGCAGAACATCAGAAGCCTGCTGGAATTCGCCAACCACTCCCTATTCCTATATGGAAATGGGATAAAGTGCAAATGGATTTCATTACTGGCCTTCCCAAGTCACAGAAGGGTCACGATGCAATTCTTGTCGTCGTCGACCAACTTTCTAAAGTTGCACACTTCCTGCCTGTCAAGGAGACCATCACTGCTAGTCAGTTAGCGGAGTTATATATCTCCAGAATTGTATCACTCCACGGTATTCCGAAGGAGATTAGTTCGGACCGTGGCGGTCTTTTCACCTCCAAGTTCTGGGAAAGTTTCCAAGAAGCTATGGGAACTCACATCACCTGGAGTTCGGCTTATCATCCCCAATCCCAAGGCCAAGTTGAATTAGTTAATCAAGTGCTTGAAGATATGCTTCGGGCTTGTGTTATATCCTTTGGCAAGAAATGGGAGGAATCTCTCCCGTATGCCGAATTCTCCTATAACAACAGCTATCAAGCCAGCTTGAAAATGGCCCCCTTTGAAGTACTTTATGGACGTAAGTGTCGAAACCCTCTGAATTGTTCAGAAACTGGGGAACGACCGCTCGTGGGACCGGACATTATTCAACACGCCGAAGAACAAGTTCATATTGTCCGAGAAAATCTCAAGGCGGCTCAGGACCGCCAGAAGAGCAACTATGATCGCAAACGATGGGGCTTGACCTATCAACTAGGTGATCAAGCTTATCTTCGTGTCACTCCTATGAAGGGCACTCGTCGTTTCGGAATCAAGGGCAAGTTAGCTCCACGCTACATCGGTCCCTTTCGCATTGTGGCTAGACGTGGACAGGTGGCATATAAATTGGAGTTGCCACCACAATTCTCTCATATCCACGACGTCTTCCATGTGTCGCAACTTCGTAAATGCTTCAAGGAATCTCCGCACAGTGCAGTGGATCACGAGATGCTCGAATTGCAAGATGACCTATCTTATAAGGAGCATCCGATCCGCATCCTCGATGAAACTGAATGTCGAATTCGTCAGAAGACGACCAAGTTCCTGAAAGTGCAGTGGTCGAATCACACTGAATATGAAGCCACTTGGGAACACGAGGATCATCTTCGGGAAGAATATCCCGACCTCTTTCCTTCTACCTCCTAAATTCTCGGGGCGAGAATTTCTTTTAGAGGAGGAGAATTTGTAACACCCCTGTGTAATAGCCACGGTGATCATCTGCTAATAATGCAAAGTCACTTTCATTTGCAGTGTCTAGTCACATTGGTTAAAGATGCAATTCAAGTCCCTCTCTGATAATCAACTCAAATTCAAAAGTGGAAAATGAAGTTGCTCAAATCCTGTTGGAAAACTGTTCACCTTTTAGCAAATAATCTAAAACTATTTGCTGTTAAGGAACATAACATCACCATCAACTCTAAATGGGTCTATGCATTTTAACAGAGTCAAAACAGCACCTAAAAATGCCTTATTCATTTTTGAATAAATTCAAATGTGTTCCAAAAATGCCCAAACTTTTTGTGGCAGTGCTGGATATTGCAATACACTAGTGTGAGGAAGTTTCACATTTTTGCAAATTCATTTGGGCGTGCAAAATATTCCAAAACCTTCTCTGTAAAAAGAAAAAGGCAGAAACAGAAAAGAAAAATAAAAAGAGGCACTGTGCACTGGGCCTAAGTGCACAGTGCCCCGAATCCAGCCCACCAGGCCCACGACACTCTCTCTCCCTCGCGCTGTCGTCTCCTCCATGGCTGCGCCGGTGCGCACCGACGAGCGGCCGACACCGCGGCACTCCACCGACGCCCGTGGCCCGTTGAGGGGATAAGGCCGAGCCAGTGCCTCACCCCTGGCCTCCCCATCCATTCCTCTCCGTCTCCGTCGCTTCTCTCCCTCAGATCCATCGGCGCCCGAGCGCCACCGTCGCCACGCCTTCCCACCGCCGTGGCCAATGGCCTCTCTGCGTCACCTGCACATGCCTGGGAGGACCGCCATGGACCACCACAACCCCTGGTACCGCTGGAAGGAGCCGAGAAGCTCTGCATCGCCCGCACGCGTCGTCTTCTTCCTCGGGTCGCCGGCGATCCCCTTCTTCCACGGCGACGTTCTGCAGCTACTAAACCACCAACGGCCAAACGTGTGTACCGCTAGGTGAGCTGCCTTCCTCCTCTGCCCTCTAGGCCCTCTAGCTCCCGCCGTAGCCGTTGCTTCGCTTGCGCCCGAACCCGCAGCCGCCGTGGCCATCGTCACCGTCATGCGCAGCCGAACCCCGAATCGAGCACCTGGAGCTCATGCGAGTCCAACGAGGTCGCTAGCGTGCCTCCCCATGCCGTGCAGCGCCGGATCCGTCGATGCCCGAACTCCGGCGTCCGCTCCGCCGCTCGCCACCACCGTCTCCGGCCGTTTCCGGCCAAACTATCGCCACAGAACGACGCGGCGTCGAGAGGCCGTTCGAACGAACCCAGCCGCACGCCAAATAGTGCCGTGTAGCGCATTTCCGATGAACTCCGGCGTTCCGCCGCCGCGCAAATGGTGGCCGGAGTTCCTTCGGTGCCGCCGCTGAGTTGGCAAGCATGGGGCCCACCCCTGTGAGGGTGCCAGTGGGCCCCAATGCCCCGGTTGACCTGGTCAACGATGATTACTGTTCACTCACTTTGGCTGACATGTGGGCCCCCTGCGATAATTAAGCTAATTATTGATTTAATTAATCCTGCTAGTTAGCTGAGTCACTGACAGGCCGGGCCCACTCCCCTAATTACCCTGTTAGTTAGTTTAATTCACCGTTAGTCTTAACAGAGGCTGACATGTGGGTCCCACTGGACCCACAGGTCAGGTTTGACCTGGTCAGCGTCCTGTTGACTCCTGACGTAGTGATGACCTCATAGCTGACGTCATAATTTATTTAGACAATTTCTGTTAAATTGGATAATTCCAGAAAATACTTTAATCTTCGAAAATTCGTAGAAAATAAACCGTAGCTCGGATCGAAAAACTTTATACATGAAAGTTGCTCAGAACGACGAGATGAATCTGATCGTGTCGTCTGTTTCTTTGTCGAAACCCTCTACGTAGGTGAAACCGTAACTTTCCGCCCGTTTCCGGTAGGTGAATAGTGCATATATACAGGTTAATAAATCCAACTTTAATCCTAAGATAACTAAAATGACTTAGACAAGTCTTTAGGCAACCCTGCACTGCATCTTAGGCATAGCATGCTCTGTGTTGCATATGTCTGCTCTGTATTCATCTGTTTTCTCCCCCCTCTTCTCTCTCGTTAGACCATGACACCGACGTAGTCCCCGAGGTAGACGCAGCTCCGGAGTACGACTACGCCCCTGACGACCAGACCTTTGCCGCAGAGCTTCCAGGCAAGCACCCCCCTTTTGAGCATACCGATATCTCCTATTCCTCTCTCTCTTATGCTTGCATTAGAAGTTGCTGCTGTTACTGTTGTCCAATTTCTGCTGCATAGCATGTTTATTGTAACCTGCTGTTGTTACCTACCTGCTTATCCTAAACTGTTTAGTATAGGCTGGGTAGAGACCCATCAGAGACCCCACTTTGTCCCGATTGCCCCGCTGGATTATCAGAAGACCCGATCAACGGGATCGAAGACCAGGCCCCGGCACCGCACATCACTTCCCCTTAGTTGCTCGACACTACTGGGTTACTATCGAGTGCCGAGGGTGGTACCTCATCAGCACTTCTGATGTTAACCTTGTAGGTTAGTTCATCGGTTGTGGACTTTCAGGGTGATTCCTCCTTCTCCATCCCGGTAACGACACTGTCGTGCAACTCCTCAAGAGTGGACCTCGAGGGTGCTTCCTCCATCATTCACCTTGACAATAACATCAGCTGGAATTCCATCGAGGGTGATTCCTCAGGGTTCCCCTTGGTGTTAGACACACGGATACTATGGTTACTATGACTTTACACTGAACCATGTTACTAAAGACGGGTCGGCCCTGAGGGGTACCCGCGCAAGCTTAATTGTGAGAGATGTGGAGTAGGGTTGACCTGGAGGGTGCCCGCGAGATAATTACGAGGCGTGGCCGGGCATTCTTAGCCCATGCCGCAAGTCCTCGAGATGGGGCGACGGGGTCACATCGATCGTGAGACTCTGCTCGTTACCGCGTGCTCGTAATCCACTAATGGTTTGGATATTTGATCCGAGGGGCCTCTGACCTGATAGCACTAACCATCACATGGGCATAGTATGGGCGTTCTGCGTCGTATACATCAGCCGAAGCTTAATAGACATCAGTGAGGAGCGACCCGCTTTGGATTGGACTGGTTAAGCCCGTGCTTGTATTAAGGGGGCTTGGTCTGCTTCCGGAGCGTCCCCGCAACGTGCCCTCAGCTTGTCCATTGGCTTGGGCATAGTATGGAGAGAAATTGAGCAACTTTATCTTATATGATTTGGCAAATTCTCTAACTTGATGTGACATGAAAGATAAACCTTGATCCGTAGTTAATGTTTGAGGAATGCCGAATCTATGAATAATGTGCTCAGTTATGAATTGAATTACCTCCGTATGCAGCATATTTTTGAGAGGTATTGCTTCAGACCATTTAGTGAAATAATCAGTTGCCACCAACACGAACTGATGCGTCTTTGAAGAAGAAGGATGAATCTCTCCAATAAAGTCTAACCCCCATCCTCTAAAAGGCCACAGCTTGATAATAGTATGTAACATAGCAGTGGAAGCCAATTGAATGTCACCAAACTAGGATCACGTAAATAATCAATAATGGGTTTCCTCCGGTCTTGGTTTTATCCTGCATTAAATTTTTCGTTAGTGGCCAAAACGGTGCGCTCCAGTTCGGCCTCCCCTACGTTGGGAAGACTAGACATCGGCCTTTGAGAAATATGAAACATGTCATGATAAACATGATAGCCGGATGCTTGTTGTGCCAACTCATTTGCTCTCCAATTGTCATGTCTGGATATGTGAGCAATGCCAAAATAATCCAATGTAGAAATCATATCTAGACATTTATCAAGATAAACATTAAGTGATTCGTCAAAATATTGAAAAACCTTGGATATTTGTTGTACTACTAATAGCGAATCACCAAAAGCCTCAATATTTGTAGCACCTATGGCAAGCAACATCTCTAAGCTGAAAAACAATGTTTCATATTCGGCTTGATTATTTGTGCAAAAATATTCTGAGTGGCATGAGGCTTCAAAAACAGCACCATGAGGAGATATATAAACAATACCAACACCTTGGCCATTGCTACAAACTGAACCATCAAAATATAATCTCCATGGTACTAACGAGACAAGGTTTATGTCAATATCATGCTTGTCATCAATCCGATGCTCAACAATAAAATTTGCAACGATTTGGCCTTTCATGGACTTCATAGATTCATAAGCCAAATCATATTCAATTAAAGCATAAGCCCACTTGCCAATTCTACCACTAAGAATTGGCCTATGCAACATGTATTTGATGACATCGGTTTGACAAGCTATTATGCAAGTACTAGGCACTAGATAATGTCTCAATTTCGTGCAAGCATAATATAAGCATAAGCATAATTTTTCAATAAATGTATACCTCATCTCGGCGTCCAATAAACGTCAACGCAAATAAGTAATAGCATGTTCCTTTCCTTTGGTCTCTTGAGTCAAAAAAGCACCAATAACACCTTCCTCCACCACAATATAAAGCCTAAAGGGCTCTCTATGTTTGGGAGCTTTCAACACCGGAGGAGTGCACAAATAATTTTTGATCATATCAAACGCTTCTTGCTGTTTCGCCCCCCAAGTAAAATTGTCACCGTTCTTTAACCGAAGGATGGGAGTGAATGCATCAACCTTCCCTGACAAGTTGGCTATGAATCTCCTCAAATAATTGACTTTGCCAAATAATTTTTGCATATCTCTCTTGCATGTTGGAGCCTCCACCTTTTCTATAGCTTCTATCTTTTTGGGATCAATTTCTATGCCATCTTGATGAATAATGAAACCCCAAAATTTTCCAGCCGATACACCAAAAGCACACTTCAAATGATTCATCTTTAGTCCATATTTTTTCATGCTCTCAAAAGCTAAGCACAAATCGGCTAGATGAGATTCAAAAGCATCCGATTTGACAACAATATCATCAATATAGACCTCAAGTATAACACCAAGTAAATCATGAAAAATTAAATTCATAGCCCTTTCATACGTGGCGCCGGAATAAACCGTCCACTTAAATAAAACAACGAATCGGGCCATTGGAAAGCCGTTTTAGACATGTCTTCGGCCATAAAAATTTGATTATACCCCGCATTACCATCAAGAAAGCTAATGACCTTATGTCCAGAGGCATCATTAATAAGCATATCGGCTATAGGCATGGGATACTCATCTTTGGGTGTAGCTCTATTTATATCTCTGAAATCAATGCACACCCTCAATTTGTCGGATCCTTTTTTCTCCATAGGCACAATATTAGAGATCCATTAAGCATACCTGCAAGCTCTAATCAAATTATCTTTAAGTAATAGACCGATCTCTTCCTTGATCCGGTCATATATTTTAGGATTAAACCTTCTAGCCGTCTGTTTGTAAGGTCTAAAACCAACCTTTGTAGGCAACCGATGTTCTACTAGAACTTGGCTTAAACCCGGCATCTCATGATATTCCCATGCAAAGTAGCAAACATATTCTTTCAATAGCTCGGTTAACTTAGCTTTATAATCAACTCTCAAATCTTTATTGACAAATGTCGGCCTTTGAACTGAACTGAACCATCTCCTATATCTATCTCCTCTAATGGATCGGCCGACATAAAACCTTGTCCTAATGTATCCATATCATCTAACTCCTCTATAGACTCATACATAATGTCGTGCTCATTGGACCGATATTTTACAAGACGTATTTGTAACCACTCAAAGTTAGAATCCATTTAAATACATCATACCTTGGAGCCGATTATCACCAACCGGCTTTAAAGAAATGGGCATGAAACCATTCTTCAAGGCACTGAGAAAATCATACTCCGATAACTCCGATAAGTCACGCCCCAAAGAAACACAAACGAATTATCCGCAAGAATGACTTCCACTTCATCATCAACCCATTGAATTAAAAACTGGTGCATAGTAGATGGCACGCATTGGTTTGCATGAACCCAATCACGGCCTAATATCACATTGTAGTTACCTTGCACCTCGGTGACAAAGAATGCGGTAGCCAAATTTTTTCTTGCCACCGTAAGCTCCACATACATCACACCTTTGGCTTCATTTTTCTCTTCAAATCCATTAAGCACCATATTGGTCTTGATCAATTCCTCATCATGCAAACCCAATTTCTTGAAGACCGAATATGTCATAAGATTCACCACAGCACCACCATCAACAAGCATCCTAACAACCGCCGATCCACTAATATGACCTTTAAGGAACAATGCCTTCAAGTGCGTTACCGGTTCTTTTGGCTTCTAGAATATAGCATTTTTAGGACCAAAATCCAGCTGAGTTAGTTCCCCTTCTTCATCTATAGCACGAAATTTGGCAGGTAAGTAATACACCATATTAATATCCATACCTTCATGAACCGGTGTAGACTCATAATCCAATATATCATCTCCTTCCTCAAGCTTGTCCACCGACTCCGAAATATCTCCAAGTGAAGAGGAAGTAATAGGTGACGTGGACGATGTAATAGTGGCCGCATCATCCTCCTTTGGTGGTATAGGTGTTGCTATGACCAATGTAGGAGCTGCTATGTTTTCCTTTTTCTTAGGCTTCCACATTTGTTTTGCGGGTACCATGGGACGAGTTTCATTGAACAATTTATCCCTTTGCTTCACCATGTCTTGTTCCACCTTATCGTGGCTCCTCTTGCGCTGCAATCTCCTTTTTTGTGCCTTGGTCAGACCGGGAGGACACCACTTAGGCTGAGTATACTTCGGATCCCTGGGCTTGTCCTTGCTTGTGCTAGCTTCATGATCATTAGCCATGGGACCTTGCTGGACAATAGCCACATCTTTATTAGAATCACCGGATTGTCAAAAATAATTTGCTCTTTGATTGTTAATTCTATAGTGCCTATCATAATAGTTTCAACACTAGTACTCCTCTTCTTTTGCTTGCAAGATTCTGATATTTCAGCACTTGATGATTTAACAAGCCACACTTGCTTGTTGAACCCTATTTTGATTATCTTTCATTGGCCGGTTGACACCATTGTTCAAACAGCCTTGTGTGGGATAAGAAAGCCTCTCACGATTGGGCCTCCTAGGTTCTGCCCACCCCAGATGAAAAGCATAAGGGGCCATTGGGGGCTGCCCCCATCCTCCATTGAAGTCTCCCATGTAATATGGCGCATAGGGGGATGGCGCCATCCATGGTCCTGGTGCCCATGACACATACGGCCTTGCGTGATGCTAAAATTCTTGCCTCGGGGGTGATCTTGAGCGCTTCAAATTTGATGACCGGTTAGAGCTAGAACCGGCCACTTGATTGGCATACTTGGATAACAACATGTCAAAAGTTGGTTTGATTCGCTTGCGGTGGACTTTAGTTTCATTCGTCTTCCACTTGCCAACTTCTGAACTCTTGGTAAAAGGACGTGGATGTCGCCTAGAGGTGGGGTTGAATAGGCGCTTCAAAACAATTACGGTTTAGGCTTGAACAAATGCGGAATAAAAATAGCGTTTAATTTGTCTAGCACAAAACCTAAATATACTAGGCTCACCTACGTGCACTAACAACTTATACTAAGCAAGATAAGCAACTATGGGATAGCAAGATATATAACATGAATCACTATGGCTATCACAAAGTAAGTGCATAAGTAAAGGGCTCGGGTAAGAGATTACCGAGGCACGCGGAGACGACGATGTGTCCCGAAGTTCACACCCTTGCGGATGCTAATCTCCGTTCGGAGTGGTGTGGAGGCACAATGCTCCCCAAAATGCCACTAGGGCCACCGTATTCTCCTCACGCCCTCGCACAATGCAAGGTGCCGTGATTCCACTAAGGGACCCTTGAGGGCGGTCACCGAACCCGTACAATTGGGGACCCTTGGGGGCAGTCACCGAACCCGTACAAATTGCTCAGGGCAATCTCCATTACTTAATTGGAAACCCCGATGCTTGCCCAGAGTTTTACACCACAATGATTGAGCTCCGGGACACCACCAACCGTCCAGGGCTCCCAAGCACCCAAGAGGAAGAAGCTCTAGGGTACCAAGCACCCAAAAGTAATAAGCTACTCAACTTTCACTTCCACATATGACCGTGGAGAACTCAAACCGATGCATCAAATGCAATGGCATGGGCACACGGAGTGCCCAAGTCCTTCTCTCCCAAATCCCACCACAACAACTAATGCTATGGACGAATATGAGAGGAAGAAGAAAGGAGAAGAGCACAAAGAACACCAAGATCTAGATCCAAAGGATTCCCCTCACTTAGAGGAGAGATGGATTGGTGGAAATGTGGATCTAGATCTCCTCTCTCTTTTCCCTCAAAAACAAGTAAGAATCATGGGAGGAATACAGAGAGAGGAAAGATTTTGGAGGTCAACAATGGAGGAGAAAGCTTGCTCAAAGTCATTGGGGGTAATGCGGAAGAAGACGCCCTTATATAGTGGGGGGAAAATCCTACCGTTATGTGCACTGGTCGTGCTCAAGCGGTACTATCGCTCGGGGGAGTGGTACTACCGCTTAGCGCGGTAGTTTCTCTATGTCCAGCGAGTATTGTACCAATACCAGAGTGGTAGTTCCACCGGAGCGGTACTACTATCTACAACAAGTGGTACCATTGCTAGTTGTCGAAGGAAACAGGGGAACGACGATAGTAGAGCGGTAGTACCCTATAAGCGGTACTACCGTTCCACTACCGTGCAACTACCGCGTGATGGCAAAGAGGCAACAAAGAGCTTTCTCCGAGCGGAAGTAGGCACGGTACTCGGTACTACCTCTTGGGCTGTGTCAAAGGGCCCAGGCACAAACAGAAGGATGCAAGAAGGCCAAAACTGCCAAAACTTCTCCAAACGGACTCCGAAATTAGCAAATTCAAGCTTGTTGGATAGATGACAACAAGCACTATCCAACATCGACTGGATATATTAAGCACTAGGGATGGAGAAGAAATTCCAAAATGATAAGGAAGAGAACCTTCCCCAAATATGAACCGGCAAAAACTCCAACATCGAAAACATAAAGATGAAGCATACAAAATCTGTTTTCGATGAACTTGAGCTTGTCATAAAGATGACCACAAGCTCAAAAACTCACAAAGAGAAAAGCCAAACAAGATGTAGGAGATATGCCCTAGAGGCAATAATAAATGTTATTCTTATCTCCCTGTTCATAATTAGGTTTATGTTCCATGCTATAACTGGTATGGTTCTTGAGTCTGCAATAACCACGAGGCTCGGAGGAAGACTCATATGCACGTGTGGGATAATAAACGGTAAAATGTATTCCTAGTCTGGCCTCTAAGACTAGCTCAAGTGTTGCATGGTGGTTCTGTTTTCCTGATCATGGGCATGTTAGTGCCAACAACTTTGAGGGCACAATGTTAGAAGAACATTTTTGTTGAATCGACCCGAATTGATGTTATGCTATGAGATTCATTCGTCACAAGTTAATGGTTTATAACACAGAGATGGTTAACGTTTGCTTGATTCCTTAGACCATGAGAGTATCGAGTTTCTTCATGCTTGCTTCATGAACTTTGGGGTTTGTTAAACGTCATCCATAAATGGGTGGCTATTACGGCGGCTTACGGGTTCATGGAAAAGTATGTCAAGTAACTTGATAGCTCGAGATTGGGATTTGCTCCTCCGACGATGGAGAGATATCTCTGGGCCCTCTCGGTGTTACGGTATCCATCATCGTCTGGCCAGACACAGGGTGATTTGATCACAGGGATGCTGGAACACAGTAACGAGGAAAAGAGAACAATACCGGTAACGAGGTAACTGGCATAGTGGACAAGTTGTTAACCCACGGGGATGCCAACATGTCTCACCTTGGGTATTTGTAACATATCGTGAAGCAACAGGAATAGCACACAGCAACTGGAGGTTCACTCGAATATTCATTCGTGTGGGTATAAGGGTCAATATGGGTGTCCACGGCTCCGATGTTGATCATAGATCGGAAGGGGTTCCGGGTCATGTCTATACTTCACCGAACCTATAGGGTCACATGCTTAAGGGTCATCTATCTGCTGAATACTAGACAGGGAGTCTGAGAGAAAGTCTCCGGAAAAAGTTTTCGGAGACAGCGGAAAAGTTCCGAACAGAGAGGTCACCGGATGAGTTCCGGTAAAACTGAAAAGTTGTTTCAGGGGATACCATTAATTCAAATTGGTTTTGGCACACGCCTGATAATTCTTGGAGGGTGCCAGAATCATTCTGGAAACTTTTTGGAATTTTCCGGGATAAAAACCGGAAATGTTCCGGAGCTGCCGGAACCGCTTCAGATGCTTTTCGCAGATGAAAATCGCTAATCCGGAATTGTTCTGGAATGCATTGAAAAATATTTTAGTGGGTACTGGAAATGTTCTAAGCCCACATAAATATTTTCAGTTCGAACGGACGCTGAAAAATGTCGTTGTGAATAGTGAAAGTGCTTTTTGGAAAGCCATTATTTTGGGCTGTGTCCCAAGATCTTTTGGGGTGACATGGATGGATGAGAGCCCCCTTGGGGGGCCCTCTAGGGGTTGGCCGGCCAAGAGGTGAGCTCCTCCTTGGAGCTCCACTTGTCCTTTGGCTTCCCCTTTTTACCCTTGGAAAGTGTTTCCTTCAATGGCTTTTTTGGTATTTTGAATACCCATCCTACCCCTTGGTTTTCCTATATTAGGAGTGGAGGGGGCTACCCAAACATTCATCCCTTCTCCCATACACATGCCATCTGACTTGTCTAGGCTCTCTCTCCCTCCCAGCGAAATAGTTTCGTAGAGCCGAAAGGTTGTCTGGGTTCCGGCAGGAACTAGTTCTGGACGGCGAACCCTGCCGGATAGATGACACCGTATGTGTGCAACTCTATAGAGAGACTGTAGTTTCGGTCTTAGTTCGAGAGTGCCTCCCGGAGGGCTGTCCTTGTGACCGTCTGAGTTTCGAGGGTCCTCCCGAAGGGCTGTCCGAGTGACCGTCCGAGTTTCGAGGGTCCTCCCGGAGGGCTGTCCGCGACACCGTCCGGGGGACTGTCCGACCGCCTACCGGAGGGCTGTTTGTGGGGCAGATGAGGGTATACATCCTCGCGGTTGGGAGGTTGTAAATCCTAGCTGTGGGGATCTGCACCGCCGATCGTCATCGACTCTACTTCGGCTGAACTATGAGTCGGTAACGAAAAAGATCAATCCTTGTATGCAGTCTCCATAGTGGTCCTGGGCTGGTGCGTAGGTCCGAAATTTTTTGTTTTCTGCTGCGTTACCCTACAGTGGCATCATGAGCCGTGCTATGCGTAGATGCAGGTTGCGATCTAGAATACATAGAGATGTATGGGTGTTGCACAATATAATTAGGCAGTAGATGAGTTCTATTACTGAAAATTATTTGTGCGGGTAGCAGATGAAATCTGTTACCCGATGTTCTTGTTGCTTCCCTGGAATTTGCATATTTCTGATCTTGATAATAGCATGGTGGAGTTTCAATGTTCTGGCAATCCGCGATCCTGATTGATCAACGAAGTGCTAACAGTTCATTGAATTCCATCGTAGTTAAAAAGAAAGATGAAATTTCGCAGACGAAAGGGCAATGCAGATATGATCTGCAGGGGGTCATGCGTAGGACGACGTTCAGTATGGGGCTCGAGATTTTATTATCTCGTGTTTCATACACCCCGCAATGTTAATCTAGCGACTTGGATAATCATGCTTGATGATGAACGTTGGTAGCTTTGGTTTGTTTCGAAACCTTAGAAGCCACGTAAAACAAATTTATGCATGAACCATTTAGAGGCGTCTAACTTGGTTTTGTAGGATGGTTTGCATGTGCATATGATGTGGTATAGCAGTGCTCATAATAATTTGATTATGTATGAGATGACTATATAATGTAAATTGATTAACATGACCCGCGTGTCATGATTCGGCATGATGGCTGGAGCCATATGATTGTCACTTTAATGACCTGCGTGTCAACCTTAAGTAATGCACTTATTTTATTAGCTATAGAGATAGCAATATTATCTGGTGCATCGACAAGGTGGTGGTAGTCTTCGTGAAGGTGAACACCGACGCGAATGCCGAAGACGAAGAAATACAAGACTTCTCCGTCACAAAGGGCTATACCATATCATGCTATTATGAATTGCCTGAGATGTTTATCCCTTATGATGCACCCTTCTTGATTGCGCGGTAGTCGCTTTTATTAGGGTGATCTCTCACAAAAATATCAAGTAGTTAGTGTTCTCCCAAGTGTAGCACCGTCATGGCACCTAACTTTTCGGGGTGTGCCATGTACACATGAGTACAAACGATTAGGGATGTGTGAGGCGGGTGAGGTCAGACCTCGCAGCGAAATCACTTGGTTGTCTTGACATTCTGGCTTGATCGTCCTGAGCTCAGAACACGCCCATCGAAAGATGAATAGGAGTCACATAGAGTTGTGATCGGCATGTTTGCCTACCGATTGAAATTCACATCATCAGTGATGAACCCGTCAATGGCGTTGAATTGAAATGCGGATCTTGAATCACTCACAATCAATTATGAGAGATATTGATTTGAGTGGGAGCGCACTGTAGAATTAACTTGTTTAATTCTCAGTGCAATTAATTACGAACAATGTCTAAGTGTGGTTTGCATAACAGTTGTAGAAGAATGGCTCGCATTTCCACCTTCCCTATTAAAATTTAATAGCTATTAAATATCTGGTTAAAACTTTACGGTTGGTAACGTAATGTGAGGATTGTCCTCAAAAATGCCGAGAAGGACTTGTCCTATCGCATGCTTTCGGTATTCTCCCGCTAATGCTATGGATCATGTGACTCTCGTCCTTCAATCCGAAAAGCTAGAATTCCGTTTCAATCAAGTGCAATATGTTTGCTTCCATGAGACCTGAACTTCGAAAGTTTGGATAGTTATGTGATATTCATGGAATCTGAAAATCATTTTCAGAGATAGACGAAAGTTAAAAGATATGAGATATCCAAAGCAATGTTTGTTTGCAAACTATTAGTAAAGGTGTTTACTATGCATTAGACTGATAAGAGAGGGATCCAGAAGAACGCCTGTCATATGATGAAAGGTGAATAAGACAACAACTTAAAGAGAAAGGAAGTGTCCGAAGGGTGTTAATGAAACTTTCACGCCTAGGAAGTCCCGGGCTAACGCCACTCTTAAAGTTGAGTGCTTCTTCTAAGAGTAGGAGGAATACTGAAAGTTAAACTGTTAGAAGTATAAAGGCAATAAGAGAGAAGACTGGAATATCCAGCTCATGTATGAATGTCATACAAGTTTTTGATGTATAGAAGGCTGGTCAAAGAAATAGTTCTTGGGAATTGTAATTAAATTGTTAATCACGGATTCTTGGGTATTGTGAGTTAATCAGAAAGATACCCACTCGATTGCATTCTATTGCAACTTGATGTAAGAACTACTATGGCCTGAAAGACTGGCCAGGAATGAGGTTAAGATACACACAGGGAACATAGTAAATGTTACTATACCTTCCGTCGGTGTATTCCCTATGTATTTACTTTCATAATTCATTTTAGAGTTTCACACTCTAGCCCTTTGCATAAGGTATCTTGCAAGAAGGTTATTCATAAGAGAACTTTTGATGTTCGGTGTTATGAATAACATAAGGGCCATACTTTCATTATGAATGAGATGTATGTTATGAATAATGATATTAATATATTACCTTTGTGTTTACTTTCATAATTCATTTTAGAGTTTCATACACTCTAGCCCAGTGCACAATGTTTGTTGCAAAAGGGTTGTTCATAAAAGAACATATGTTGTTCATTATTGTGAATAACATGAAGGGCCGCGCTTCCATCCAAGATGGGATGTATGTTATGAATATTGATGGTAATATGATACATCCATAACACTAACACTAAATGTCGCAAGACTAACAGAATACCACACACGTGTGGCACTGCATTTGGTCACATTGGAGAAACCCGCATGGAAAAATTCCATTATGATGGATTTTGAAGTCGCTTGATTTTGAATCATCTGACACTTGCAACTTTCCTCCGAAAAGTGAAGTGACTGAAATACCGTTCACAGGCCATAAGGAACGAGCAACAAATTTTTTGGTGATCATACATTTTGATGTGTGTAGTTCAATAAATGTTATTGCAAGTAGTGGATTTATCTATCTTCAGAAATGACTCAAGTAGATATATGGATATTTACTTGATGAGACGTAAGTCTAGATATTTCGAAATCATTCGAAAGGTTTTCAAAAATGAAGTAGAAGTAATTGTAACAAGAAAATTATGTTTCTACAATTCGATTGCAGAAAGGAATATTTGAGTAACAAGTTTAGCGAATGTGTGATGAGTTGTGAAAGGGGTTTCATAACTTACACCTCCCGGAACACCACTGCAAGTGGAAAGTCCGTGAAGATGTAATCAAACCATTCATGACATGGTAAGATCAAAGATGACATAAATAAATTTGCCATTAGCCCTTTTAAAGTGATGCTTTAGAGACTGCGGCTTTTACACTGAAACGAGCTTCATCAGGTCTGTTGAAATGACGCCATGGTATCGTAAGCCCAACCATGTTACATCTTTTCTTAACATTTGGAATATGGGGCCTGTGTGAAAGGTTACAAACCTATTCCAAATCAGACAAGTGCTGCTTTGTAGGTTATCCCAGGTCATTGGGTATTCCCCCACCACTATACCAAGGCAAAGGGTTTTGCCACAAAACGGTATGCTTTTAAAGAGAATAGTTCTTACAAAAGGTGAGTGAGAGGACAGTGCAACTCGACGAGATAACCAGTATCTTCGTCATCAGATCAAAGGAAAGGAACCTTGGAAGTGATTCCAGAGTTTCCTACTTCGACTGATACGGAAGTCTCTACAATAAAATGTATGGACTTCGGTCGAACTTGCAGCTGAACCATGTAGGCAAGGCTCATGCAAACCTCTCAGGTGCGCAAACGAGATATTTTTGTTAGACAATAGTATACCTACGATGCACAAGGAAGTGTTGATGGGCCCTGACTCCGGAATTGGCTAAATGCCAATACAATCCGAGATAGTTTCCATATAAATGTTTCAAGATTAAAGTCTTGATACACCTTTCGGAAGACTTAGAGTCTAAACGAATATTTATGAAACTTAAAACTGATATGGATAAAAATGTTTTATCCATAAAGCTCGACTTGTTGCAATAACAAGTTCAAGGAGTTGACTACGATGAGGTTGTTTCACTGTAGCGATGCTTAAAGTCGGTTCGGGTTGAACTAGCAATTAATACATATTTCAATCATGAGATATGAAACATGGATGATGAAAGGATTTCCATCTGATGGAAATGAAACCAAGGACTTGCATGTGTTACAGTCCAAGGTATTTTGTCAGTCCATAGGATGCTAGTAAGTATGCAAACTTCAGAGTTCCAGCGATGGACAGAAGAGAGCAAAATGTAGTTGGAATCTTCGTGTTGTGATGAAATGGTCAAAAGGGTTTTGACTTCATCGATGGGTAACGAAGATGCTTGTGATTCAAGAAAGTAAGTGGGAGCATAATAATATTTCTAAAAACATTGTGTGCTTGACACATTATTAATTGGAAATAAATTTCTTGACACGAATTAGGACTTCATTTGAAAATAGTTTTTCCGATGAAGTGCTTGGGCTAAATAGCCTTGATATTAGGCATGATGATCTATGGAGATAGATTTACCTAATGGGGCTAAGAAAAGATACATATTGATAAGATGCTAAAACTTTTTAGAATTGAAAACATCAAGGAGTGATTCTTGCCGAAGTCACATGGAAAGTGTTTTTGCAAGACTCGGTGTCCCAAAACACTGATGAGTAAAATACATGATGGAGATTCCACACACTCTTGTGTTTGGATGAATCATGTATTCCATGGTACGTAAAAACAACCAGATATGTCCAATACTCCAAAGTTGTTGTGAGTATAGATACCAAAGTGATCAAAGTACTGATCATGGGACAACAGTGATAAATGTCATTGAGTACTAGAGTAGTACTGATGACATGTTTTCTCACAAGCAGAGATTATGAAGTGCTCGTTGTAAGTAATTACATCGATACAGTCTTCATCAATGCTCCATGTGATTTTTGATTTAAGTTAAGGGTTTTGTGTAATACACAATATGGTGGCACGGTAGTTGGAAATTGTTCCAAACAGGTTACTGTGGCGAATTCTATAACAAATGGCTAAGTATGTTGATGCTTTAGAAGCGACAAAGAAGTTGTTGAATCATATAGTTCATTCATGAACTTAGTATGGTTCCAAGATGGCTTTGGTCAATGGGACACTATTGTAGATAGTTGCTCCATAGCTCAGTCTGAGGAATCAGGTTTCGGCCAATGATTCACACATATGCAAAGCCAAGTCCACACAAAATATGAATTTGGTGAAAGCGTGAAAACGCAAGGATATGCAAGGATACACACGGAGCTGAAGTCGTCAGATCCGTTGGACATCAAGCTATACCACAAGCGAAGCATATTTACACCGATGTGCCACAGGTGTAAAGTGCATTAGCATTAACTAGATTATTGACTCTAGTGCAAGTGGGAGTCTGTAGGAGATATGCCCTAGAGACAAGAATGAATGTTATTGATTATCTCCATGTTCATAATTAGGTTTATGTTCCATGCTATAACTGCTATGGTTCTCGAGTCTGCAATAACCATGAGGCTCGGAGGAAGACTCATATGCACCTGTGGGATAATAAACTGTAAAATGTATTCCTAGTCTGGCCTCTAAGACTAGCTCAAGTGTTGCATGATGGTTCTGTTTTCCTGATCATGGGCATGTCTATGCCAGCAACTTTGAGGGCACAATGTTAGAAGAACATTTGTGTTGAATCGACCCAAATTGATGTTATGCTATGAGATTCATTCATCACAAGTTAATGGTTTCTAACACAGAGATGGTTAACATTTGCATGATTCCTTAGACCATGAGAGTATCGAGTTTCTTCATGCTTGCTTCATGAACTTTGGGGTTTGTTAAAACGTCATCCGTAAATGGGTGGCTATTATGGCGGCTTACGGGTTCATGGAAAAGTATGTCAAGTAACTTGATAGCTCGAGATTGGGATTTGCTCCTCCGATGATGGAGAGATATCTCTGGGCCCTCTCGGTGTTACAGTATCCATCATCGTCTGGCCAGACATAGGGTGATTTGATCACAGGGATGCCGGAACACGGTAACGAGAAAAAGAGAACAATAGCAGTAACGAGGTAACTGGCATAGTGGACAAGTTGTTGACCCATGGGGATGCCAACATGTCTCACCTCGAGTATTTGTAACATATCGTGAAGCAACATGAATAGCACACAACAACTGGAGGTTCACTCGAATATTCATTCGTGTGGGTATAGGGGTCAATATGGGTGTCCACGGCTCCGATGTTGATCATTGATCAGAACGGGTTCCGGGTCATGTCTATACTTCACCGAACCTATAGGGTCACATGCTTAAGGGTCATCTATCTGCTGAATACTAGACAGGGAGTCTGAGAGAAAGTCTCTGGAAAAAGTTTTCGGAGACCGTGGAAATGTTCCGAAAGCTACTGTAGTAATCATGTTTTATAGTTGATTCTTGCTCCCATAAGTTGTTTGCTCACAAAATCCCTATGCATAGAAAGTGGGTTAGACTTAAATGTGCTAGTCATATGCTTCATGATTCTCCCATTATGTTTCAATTCTTATCTTTCATGTGAGCATCATTGAAATCATCATGCCTAGCTTGAAAGGCATTAAAGAAAAGTGCTTGTTGGGAGACAACCCAACACTTATACCTACTGTTTTTGTGTGTTCACATGATTAATCTACTGTAGTAATCATGTTTTATAGCTTTTATTTCAATAAAGTGCCAAGTAATGCCTTTGGGATAGTGTGGTTGATAGTTGACTTGATTCTGTGCAAAAACAGAAACTTTGGTGCCCAGTCCAGAATTTTTATAAATTCACCAGAGTGTCAAAAGCTTATGAATTTTTTACACATGATTGATATACAAATTCCCCACGTTGTTATAATTTTTCAGAATTTTTGGAGTTGCACAAGTATGGTGGTTGTTCAGATCATTACATTGCTTGTTTGACAGAATCTGCCTTGCTTTCATACTTTGCTTGTTTTAGCATTTCCATAGCTTATATTAAGTGACATAAATTGTGGAAATTATAGAGTACAGTATGCTTTATGTGAGAAAAATTATGGATCTTGTCTTTGACAGTACCTAAGTGAATGGTTTGCTCTTTATCATACTAACCCATCTTATGAAGTTCCGTTAAGTTTTGTGTGATTGAAGTTTTCAAGTTTTGGGTGAGATATCGATATGAGGACAATAAGGAGTGGCAAGACCCTAAGCTTGGGGATTCCCAAGGCACCCCAAGGTAATATTCAAGGAATACCGAAGCAACTAAGCTTGGGGATGCCCCGGAAGGCATCCCCTCTTTCGTCTTCAACATTATCGGTAACCTCACTTGGGACTATATTTTTATTCGTCACATGATATGTGTTTTGCTTGGAGCGTCATTTTATTTCAGTTGGATTTGCTTACTGTTATTTAGAATAATGTTTTGTATCCTTTATTTCAATAAAAGTGTCAAGTATAGCCTTTACCATGCTTAGTTTGCAAGTGAATGAGTTGCTGTTTCAAAACAGAAAGTTTGCTATTATTGTAAAAATTCCCTAGAAAATTCAGTATGTCATAAAATCTTGAAATCTTGACACAGTATGCTATTATAAATTCTCTACAGTGTGGTAGAGTTTCAGAATTTTGGAGTTATTTAAGTATGGATCTTGCTGCATTCTTTACAGACTGTTCTGTTTAGACAGATTTCTATTATGTTTGCATTGTTTGCATATGTTGGCTTGTTTAATGGTTCTATTTGTGGATAGAAGTATTAAATATGCAGAGGCATTTAGTATGCAATGTTAAACTATAATTTTAGTGATTTGTTATAGTAAAAAATGATAAGGTTTTGCATTGATCCATACTAACTTATCTCATGAGTCCTTGTTGAGTTTTATGTGGATGAAGTTTATAAGATTTAGAAAAACCGTGATATAAGAAAAATTAAGGAGATACAAGAGCTAAAGCTTGGTGATGCCCAAGGCATCCCAAGTTCATATTCCAAGAAGTCTCAAGCAGCGAAGCTTGGGGATGCCCCGGTAGGCATCCCACCTTTCTTCTTCAACAACTATCGGTCAGTTTTCTTTGAGCCTAAGTTTTTACTTCTTCACATGAGTTGTGCTATAATTGGTGTGTACTTTTATTTCCCTTTTGCTTTCTGTTTTAATAAGATACTTAGATATGAAATCTTTGAATGAGAGAGAGTCCTCACTTAGCTACTTAATTGTTTGATTACTCATTGATCTTCATTTATATCTTTTTGGAGTAGTTTGTCATTTACTCTTGTGCTTCACTTATATCCTTTGAGTAAATTGTTGAATGAATTGAATATCATAAAGTTGAAATTATATGTGCTTCATGTGCTTGTATTATGCCTAGTAGTAGCTTGACAATCACAATATTGGTCATACAAGCAATTCATGAATAATTAGTATGAGGAAGAACTTTCACATATAAATATATTACCTTGGACATCTTCTATGATTGTGAATACCCATTAATTATTTTCAAACTTGAGCAAATTGGTTGAAGTTGGACAAGGAAGACAACGTAATGAGTTATGTTTGGGTATATTTGCATAGAAGTTATATTGTTATGGATCCTCCAACATGTGGTGCTTGCTTAGGATCTTTTGCTAGCCAAAAATTCGTACTAAGTAGAGATACTACTTGTGCATCCGAAAACCCTTAAACCCAGTTTCTTGCCATGAGTGTCCACCATATCTACCTATGGATTGAATAAGATCCTTCAAGTAAGTTGTCATCGGTGCAAAAAGCAATAAAAATTGCTCCTAAATTAAATACGATCTTTTATTGTAAGGGAAAATAAGCGTGGTACAAACTTGTGATGGTAAAGCAATAAAAGCGACGGACTACATAATAAAGGTTGCTATCACAAGGGGCAATATCACGTGACGTTCCTTTGCATTAAGAGTTTGTGCAATCCAAATAAATAAAAGCGCATGACAACCTCTGCTTCCCTCTGCGAAGGGCCTATCTTTTACTTCATGTTATTTACTTTTATGCTATGTTGAGTAAATTCCTTATCCCAACCTACTCTCTAGTTGGCAAGCATCATGTGGTGGGGAAAGATCCAAGCACATATGACCAGTCAAATATATTTGATCATTAATTATTATTGTTGACAATTATCTCTATGATAAATAAGTTGGGAGGCAAAACATTAAGCCCCTATCTTTCTTTGTGTTCGATGGATGGCATTTGTTCTAAAAATATGCTTTGAGTACTAGCAATCATGGAAGACTAAATGATAATTGAGTATGTGGAGCTCTTTCTTAGACTTTATTGAATAAAATTGAATTGCAATTGCTTGGTGACTAAGAACATAGGTTGTTGAGTTTCAAGAGAATGCATTGTTTGAACCATAACATGTGAATTGATTGCTACTTGGTCATGATGAGTTTTATGAGAATAAGTTGTTGTTATGATGCTAGAGAAAGTGATTGAAATTATCATTGATCAAACTTATGCACTATGCTAGCATTCACACTTCATAAATTATTATTTTTATCACTTACCTACTCGAGGACGAGCAGGAATTGAGCTTGGGGATGTTGATACGTCTCCGACGTATCTATAATTTATGAAGTATTCATGTCATGTTTATCACAATTCTATATGGTTTTGGTATGATTTGATTACAACTAACCCGGACTGACGATGTTTTCAGCAGAACTACCGTGGTGTTGTTTTTTGTGCAAAAATAAAAGTTCTCCAAATGCAACGAAACTTTTTGATGATTTTTTCTGGACCAAAAGAGACCCCCGAAGCTTCCTAGAAGGAGCAGAAGAGCCAGGAGGTGAGCACACTCCACCCCTCCCCCCCCCCCCCGGGCGCGCCCCGATGCCATGTGGGCCCCTCGTGACCCCCCTTCGCATGATTCCAATGCCAAAAAATCCTATATATACAGAAACCCCCGAAAGTTAACCTAGAATGTGGACTCCACTGCCGCATGCCTCTGTATCCTCGAAAAACCAATCTGGAGCCCGTTCTGGCACCCTGCCGGAGGGCGAAATCATCACCGGAGGCCATCTTCATCATCCCGACGATCACCATGATGAGGAGGGAGTAGTCCACCCTCGAGGCTAGGGGTATGTACTAGTAGCTATGTATTTGATCTCTCTCTTGTGATCTTGAGGTGTCACGATCTTGATGTATCATGGGCTTTGTTAATATAGATGGATCATATGATGTTTCTCCCCTCTCTATCCTTGTTGTGATGAACTGAATCTTTTCCCTTTGAAGTTTTGTTATTGTCGGATTGAATATTCAGATTTGGGAACACATGATGTATGTCTTGCGGTATGAATACTCGAGGTGACAATGGGGTATCATATTGATTCACTTGATGTATGTTGTGGCACTCAACTTGCGGATTCCCGCAGTGACATTGGGGTAATCTATTCAAAGGGTTTGATGCACGTTTTCATTATCTTTTCTCCGATAGAAACTTTGGGGTCTCCTTGTAGTTCTTTGTGTGGATTGAATATTATGATTATGAAGTTGTTTGATGCATATCGTATAATTAACTCATGGATACTAGTGGTGACATTGAAGTATCTAGGTGACATTAGAGTTGGTTGATCTGTGTCATTTGGTGCTATTTTAGTACGAACTCTAGGGCTGTTTGTGACACTTATAGGAATAGCCCAATAGATCGATCAGAAAGAATAGCTTTGAGGTGGTTTCGTACCCTACAAACAATTTCTATCTTATGTTCTCCGCTAATAGGAACTTGGGAGTGATTCTTTATTGCACTTTGAGGGATAATCATATGATCCAATTATGTTAGCATTGTTGAGAGATTGCACTAGTGAAAGTATGAACCCTAGGCCTCATTTTCTATCATTGCAATACCGTGTGTACTCCGTTTTACTATTTACTACCTTGCTGTTTTTTATTGTTTGCACTACAAAAACTCATATCTACTATCCATACTACACTTTTATCATTATCTCTTCGCCGAACTAGTGCACCTATACAATTTACCATTGTATTGGGTGTGTTGGGGACACAAGAGACTCTTTGTTATTTGGTTGCAGGGTTGCTTGAGAGAGACTATCTTCATCCTACGTCTCCCACGGATTGATAAACCTTAGGTCATCCACTTGAGAGAAAATTGCCGCTGTCCTACAAAACTCTGCGCTTGGAGGCCAAACACGAGTCTACAAGAACAAGTTGTGTAGTAGACATCAAAGGGCGATGATGCGGCAACTTCCACACAGGCGCGTGTGGCAAAACACGCACGGTTAGCCATGTTTGGTAGTGGACGGGGTAGAGGACGTGGTCGTCGTCCTACATTCCGTCTTGCTAGTCCCGCCCCGCTCCCATTCTGAGGAGGAGGCAGAGGAGGAGGCAAAGGAGGACGCGGAGGAGGAGGCCGAGGAGGAGGCGAAGGAGGAGGTGGAGGAGGAAACTGAGGAGAAGGATGAGCAGGCGACTACTCGTCAGGATACGCAGTGTGAGGAAGGGTCCTCATGTGGTGCGGCTGAGGAGAAGGAGGAGGAGGAGGATGAGGGGGAGTATGAGGTGGAGACTCGGCAAAGGAGATGGAATGGTCGGAGCCTCAAGAGGGCAAAGTCTGGTTGCGTGGGTGTTCCAAGCTCCCCATGCGACTATATGCACATAAAGGAGTCATTCTCACACCAAAAGGAAAAGGGTTTTCATCATTTATGCCACTGGTTATATCTCACTAATAATTATGAATATTGAAAAAAAAAATTACCCAGAAATCGTTGACCACCGGCTCGATAGCATTGCCATACACCCTCTTGTCCTTGTCTGGGGCATCCGGAGCGCGTTTGAAATGCCCCAAAGACCAAGCTGGCTCTTGGATTCCGTCTCCTATGTCGACCAGGCCAGGGTAATACTCCCAGCAAAGACATTCAATGATGCCGCTTGGTAGGCGTGGCGGCCACATGTCTCCAATAACCTCGAAGGACCTGCACAAAGGAAAGGCAAGTCAATCAGTATGTGCAAAAATCTTGAATATAAACACGCTATTAAGAGTCAGCAGAAGCACTTAGTTGAAATTCTTAGTGGCAAACCTGAGTAGTGAGATGTAACCAGTGGCATAAATGATGAAAACCCTATTATTTATTGGTTAATATTCAAAATCATTGCACTGATCACTTTGTCCTATGCGCCTTTATGCATATTTGTAGGATTTCTTTACTTGCGCCGAGGGTATGCAGGATCACGCTAATGCGGTCGTGGAGGAGATTTCCAAGAAGATTGTCTCCAACATGCACTCTGAGGGGCGCGTCAACGGTGTGGTCAAGTATTTCGTGGAAGAACGCAATACAAACCTCCCAAAAATGATAGCCCAAAGAGTGCATCTGACCCGTTCCTGGTACATGAAGGTTGTTTCCATTTACTTATGATTGGCTGGATGATCGCAACTTAGTTTCATTCATAAGATGTATTTGGTATACTTAGGTGGTTCCTTCGTGGTGCACTGACAAGATTCCTTGCTACAAGCGCATCATATCCAGGTGGATAAGCCCGGAGTACAAGGATGAGCACAAGTTGGTTTCGGAGCGGCGTGGCTTGATGAGTGGTCCAGTACACCTTCAAGGCAACCTCACCCTCCCCGCATACATGCAGAAGAAGGTAACAATATCATTCGGCTTATGAACTTCTGAACTTGTGCTTATGAACTGCTCAATATCTTGTCCCTTTATATATGGATCTTATTACTTTGTATTGCAGAATAGAGAGAAAGACGAGGGCGAAGAGAAGCTCAATACCTTCACGGGATTATGTGCCACCTGCCAGCCAAAGAAGCGGAATCTGCTCATTCAGGGCGAGCAGTGGATCAATCCAAGCGCCTAGATGAGGATTGAAGGATACAGGAAGAAGTTCAAGGAGGTGCACGGGCCCGAGTCTAATCCGGCCTCATGGGACATTGACCCTGTGGTTTCCGTCCTGGCGGGAGAAGGCCAGAAGAACGGCCGCTTAAGGGTTGGCGACGGTAGCATCCCTAAGGAGGACATTCCAAAACTATCCCAGGTCCGTGCTAGCAGGACAAGCTCTCAGTCTGCTATAGAGTGTCGCCCATAGCCTGTGTTGCAGATGATCTAGCAATTCCAGGTATGTTCTGCTTCATTGATCTTCCATGTGATTGCTTGTTTGCATTGCAACGATGATGAACTTCTTACGATGGCATACTGTAGGCCCGCCTGGATGAATAAACCAAAACGCGGGAGGAAGAAACCAGAAAGAGAGTGCAAGAAACCAGATTGCAGGAGGAGGCTCAGGCGAATCTGGTGCAAATGCATGAAGTTATGAAGGACTTCATGGCTTGACAGCAGGAAGCCCTCCAGGTGAGGTTTGAAGCCTTCGATTCCCGCATGGCAGTTAGTCCTTCGCCTCACTTGCTATATCATTTAATACCCAATCAAAAGATTTATTTCCATTCATCTATGCAACATAATGTAACCTCACTTGCTCAAAAATAATCTGTAGAGCATGGGTACGAGCAGCACGGCTTCGCAAAGTCTTCCTCCTCTTCACCCTCTTCCTACTTTCGGCTTTCTAAGTCTTCCAACTTTTCAATCATGCATATTACCATCACATATGCTTACCGTCTCATGCTTACAGATCCCTCAGTCGGCTGGACCCAACAATGTGCCGGTAGGTGGATCTACACCTGGGCAAGCAAGCCGAGGTACGCCTACTATGGCTCTTGGCACTTCGACCTCCACGCAACAATGACCACTCCAGGTATTTGTCGATGCTTGTGCCTTATCGTTGCTTGTTCTTATGAACTTACAACTTATGCATGTGCCTTGTCGATGCTTGTGCTTCTCAACTTGTAAACATTTGTCTTAAACCCACAAAAATGTCAAAAATCTCGATCTAGCCCCACTTTGAACTTGGAAACTCATGCTTGAGCCTTGTCGATGTATAGTGTGTTTGTTCAATAGAGATGGTAAAGCGCACAAGTATTGGTGCTTCTATTTTCATACTTCTTAGCTTCACTTTGAACCTTATTGATGCTTGTTGATGCTTCTATCTTCATACTTGTTGATAGTAGAGCCCCACTTTGAACCTTATTGATGCTTATTTTTTCATACTTCTTAGCTTCTATGTTTACTAAAGCTAATGAACCGAATGGAAGAGACTCACTTTGAATAAATAATAAAGAAGGAACCAACAAGAAAATAAAGAATTGTTTGAAACCTTATTGATGCTTGTGCCTTATCGATCGTTTGTATTTTCAAATTGGAAACTCATGCTTCTTCTAATGAACTTGTAGGTTTGCATCGCGGATGCCGTCAACGGTGGGCGTATATGCTATGTTCTCAGCGGTGGAGCTCATTGCATCTTTCGTCCTTAGTTGACTTGGCTGTGAACTTGTACATGCTATGGCTGTTTACTTATGAACGAGGAACTCATGCTTGGTCGTGACCTTGGACTCATGCTTTTGGTTGTGAACTTGTTATACATTGCTATGTTCTCAGCGGTGCTATGTACATGTTGCTTATATATTGCTTGCTGCACATTTACTGTTGGATATGTATATATGCTGTCTGAATTGCAGGGTTGTACAAACAAAAAAAAGCATTCTGGGATATAAGCCGAGTATTGTACTCGGTTTACACATGTAAGCCGAGCATAGACCTCGGCTTACAAGACACGTGTCAGCTCCTGGGGACTGCAAGTACCAAATGGCATTGCCAGAACAGGTGTAAGCCAAGAGGGGACCTCGGCTTACATCTAAGCTATAAGCCGTGCGGCACCGGCCAGGAACTCGGCTTACGTATCAACCGTGCACTTGTGCAAATGCACTTGGCTTATGGATGGGCACTTGGAGGCTCGTGGTTGCTCCGGGTAAGGAAATAAAGCCGAACAGGGCACTCGGCTTACATATAAGTCGTGCATAGAGGGAGGATCTTGGCTTACATCCAGACAGCATATATACATATCCAACAGTAAATGTGCATATGTCAATACACTCGGCTTATTCCTGGGCACGTGGTGGCACCTGATTGCTCCGGGCAGGAACATGAAGCCGAGAGTGGCACTCGGCTTACAGAAGGACCACGTGGCACCTCCGTCTCCGTCGGGCGGCCGCCATGTGCCTTTATGTTCCCGAGAGCCAAGGTTTCGAGCTCGGCTTACCTATAAGCCGAGTCCCCATGGAAAATATCTCGGCTTACATCCAGTTACCGGTATGATCTTAGTCGAGCACCGTAAGCCTGGTGCAGCACTCGGCTTACTAGTAGACGAGTTGCAAAGGGCCTTCGCCGAGTATTTATCATACAAGGCTTATATTTATTTTCCTGTAGTGATGCATGGTAAAGGAAGGTAAAGATAGAATTAATGGTGTATGTGGAGTCCACGGGTATTGGCCAGGGAACATGTTGAAGAAGAGATCGAAGCATCATATCAACCAAGGCCGCCAGATGATTGTTGGGTTAAAGTTAATGCGGATATACATGCATGCCGCATTACGTTGTGGGAGAAGAAAACTGATGTAGTAGTAAATCATGAGCCACCCACTCCACTTGTGCCAGCGAGGATCTTAGATGAGTAAATATTCGTCATAGATCAATTTCCTTTCTAACATTTGGATTTCGGAGATTTTTCTTTGGTGTATTTGTCGCAAGAAAGAGAACAAGGCAATAATAAGCTACTGCCTGATAGCCGCACTACACCAGTGATGCCATTCGAAAATTTTATTTAATTCCTCCCTACCCCCCCCCCCCCCCCCCCCCCCCCCCCACCCCGCATCACCCCTCTGGCGACACGGGAGAATCCCTGCCGGTGTTCCCTCCTAGCTCCCCCCTCCCACCTCGTCTCGCCGCCACCTGTGGAGCCCATCGACGAAGTCTGTGCAGCTCCAGAGAGGGTGGCGGCAGGGCATCTCACTGGGTGGCGTGGCGCGAAGATCTTGTAGGAGCGGCGGCGGTGGCGGCTTCTTCCTGGCGTCATAGGGGCTGCTCCTCGCCGTCGTCGGTGGTGTGGTGCCAGGGACGCGGGGCGGCATGCGCGGGTGCGGGCCCGGCGGCGGGGATTCCCCATCTCGCAGCGGCAGGGTGGTTTCTCTCCGCGGGTGCGGCGGCTTGCCTTGCGGCAGCCGTTGTAGTCCAGGGCTATGCGCCGATCTGTGGCGGCCATGTGACCCAGATGTGCGGCGGCTTAGGTATCCAGATGAGGAGTAGGAGTGCATTCCCCGCTATGACTTTAATGAGTCGGTTAGAGGTTGGCAGTCGACCTGGTTTTATTGTGATGGCATTCCTTGCGCCAGTTCGTCGACTGGTCTTCCTCCCTACACATCTGAGAGAGTCAAGACTCCTCCCTCGCTGACGATTAATAAGGAGGAGGAGACAGAAGTGGAGATCTTGGTGACCGCTGTAGTTGGTCTGATTCAGGGTGGAGTGACGGGCCTGGATCTTCTGGAAGTCTTCCTCAGTCGGCGGATCCAGCCGCTGCAGGACTAGGCTCATCCCATGTGGCGGTACGTCGGGGCCAACGACTCGACCCGAGTGCATCCGGAGGACGTTGATGAGTAGACGGTGAAGCAGTGGCTCAAATGCATCACCGGCGCACGCGACAATCCACGAGGGTCGAGACAGATCCCGCCCTATAACGCCGCGCACCAACAGTCAGAGGTGTGACGCGCGTTTCCGAGTGAATTATTTATTTGCGCGCAAATTATCCAAGTGAGCTGAGTGATCTGACTGTCTCTGTTCTTCGTGTCTTGCAGGATTTCCAGAAGATGCTCTCGCCTGTGCCAAATGGAGGACACCTTGTCGGGGATGTGGAGAGCGACCATGGCAGTGTCGAGGATAGCTACGAGGAGGATAGCGAGGAGGAAAGCAACGACTCGGAAGGAAGCGACAAGGTCGAGTCTTCTCCGTCTCCAGAGTTGCGCGCTGAGCGTCGCTCCAAGCAGACTCAAGATCCGAGTGCTGGCCCGGGGAAGACGGTGACCCCGAGTGCTAAGAACCCGAAGTGCACTCGGACGTCGACGCCGGAGCCGACGGAGAAGACCGCCAGGCAGCTCAAGGTCGCCTCGCCCAAACATCGGAAGGCTCTTCCCGGGATCAAGGTTACCGTGCATGTCACCTCAATGTGAGTGCCGCATCTTTCCCTTCTGCCTTTGTGAACTTCTGAGCTTTTTTGACCGGATGAAACTTATGAACCAAAGCTGCTACCTCGACGACGTCTCCCATGCAGATCAATGGAGACCATGTCGAAACCGAGTCAGCGGACGTGGCCACCTCTCAGAAAGGTAGCGATGATATCACTTTTTACTTCGATCTGTGATCCGACTGAATTGTGTGTCGTGACTGATTGTGTCGAGTGGATATAGCGCTTGCAGAGATCATCCACATCACGGACGATGATGAAGGACTGCCACGGGGGGGCACTGAGAAGGGGACCGCAGCTCTGACTGCCTCTCAGACCACCGCACAGAAGACACTACCAAGAAAAGCACCTCAAGTTCTCCCTGCGCCTAATGTGACCGCGCCTCTGGGGCAAGGTTCTTCCCAGGCTGGTACTGACCCTGTCGCGGCCGACTGTCCTGGTCCCGACTTTGACTCCTCCCATCAATATATTCAATCTGTACAAAGTGCCAGAGGACCAAACTGGAGCCAGCAAGGAGGCGATGATCCAGGTGGAGCTGATGACCCAGCGTCTGAAGGAGATGTGTGCAGCTGGCAAGTTGGCGTATGTTGCCAGTGCTGCTCTCCAGGCGAATGTTCGAGTAAGTGCTCTTGTAAGTTGATCTCTAATTCATTTTTCTTCTATAGGAATTCCAGTTGGTAAAGATCCAGTCGGTAAATGTTCGGTACACCCACTGGGTGTGTCGTCCGGTGGGGGCATGCTGAGTGCACCCACTGGGTGTAGTCCCCGAGACTGCCGTCGACTGCAGGCAGTCGGCGGGAGTCTTAGAACTTTTTTTGTTGTTGTTTGGCCGTCACTCGGATCGGATGGACCATTCCGAGTGGATACCATTCCAGGGGGGTACGCTGAGTGCACCCACTGGGTGTAGTCCCCGAGACTGCCGTCGACTGCAGGCAGCCGGCGGGAGTCTTAGAACTTTTTTTTTGTTGTTTGGCCGTCACTCGGATCGGGAGGACCGTTCCGAGTGGATACCATTCCAATGGGGGCACGCTGAGTACACCCACTGGGTGTAGTCCCCGAGACTACCGTCGACTGCAGGCAGTCGGCGGGAGTCTGATAGAACCGAATCTCCTTCAATTGAACGAGTGAATTGTGTTAGTAGCTTGTGTCAAAGGGTATTTCAGGATCTGGTATTGGTCAAGCTTGTTCCTCTCGGGAGTGCTGGTCTCTGGGCACTCGGAGTACTTCTTATCATTACCTGGTCTGCTCTCTCTTGTGTTTCAGAGAACTTGTGAGCTTGGGGCTCAGTATGAGTCGCTGGAGAAGGAGACGAACCAGCTCCGACTGGACTTGGAGGTGGAGAAGAGGAACGTAGCTCGCGTCCAAGCGGAGCTGAAGACCATGGGAGGTAAGCCTTAGCTACCGAGCATTTTGCTTTCACTTTTCTCCATTCTTTGAACCGAGTGACTTCGCTCGAACAGATGTGCGTAGTGAAAACCATCGACTCCAAGTGTGGCTCAGAACTTCTATCTCTTTAGAAACTATGAAGCAGGCACTCATCGACAAGGACAATGAGGTGGCGGGGGCACAGAAGGTGGCGAGGGAGAAGACTAAGGCCGCCGAAGAGAAGTTGGCCTCGTTCGAGAAGCTTGAAGGGGAGAACAAGTCACTGAGGACTGCCGTTGAAGAGGCGAACAAGAAAGTGGCCGAGCTCAAGAAGCAACAAACCGAGTGGGACGGCAAATTCAAGACTCAGGCGAATGCTTACGAGCAACTTGAGTGAAAAGATCGCCCAGGTTACCCAAAAGAAGGATTCTCTGGAAAAGTATATAGAAGAATTCACGGAGGAGATGTACACCAAGCTTGCAGGAACTTGTATTGTCCGAGCTAGTCTTAACTTATTCCGAGTAATCTTCACGCATGCTGATACTCGTCTCTCTCTTTTCTTTGTTCACAGAGTATTGCCGTGACTTCGAGCTGGAGACTGATAGACTAGGCATCCTGAGGCTCGAATCTCGCCTTGACGACACCCTGGGGTACATCGTCCGTTTGCGGGGCGCACTCGGAAGGATCGACAAGAAACAATGGCCAGAAGACACGTTCAAGGCTGATTTGGAAGCAATGATGACTCGTCTCAATCAGATCCCTAGCCGAGTACAAGCATGGAAGAAGTCAGCTGCCCGCTGCGGGGCCGACGTGGCCCTCTCTCTTGTCCGAGTACATTGCAAGGACGCAAAGGAAGAGAAGTTGAAGACTCTCCTGGTCGCCAACACGAAGAAGCTCAAGTTTGAAGACTTCAGGGAGACGTTCATAGAGGCAGCCACTCGGATTGCGGATGGCATCGACCTGGACTCCTTTGTCGAGCTGGCCAGCCCCTCTGGAGCATGAGAAAAACATTAAGATTTACCCATTTGCCTCGGTATACCGAGTGGATTTGTATCCGTTAAAATCTTTCGGGCTTCGGGCCCAAGCACTCGCATTTACTTTTGAACTCCTGAAGTTATTCGAATGCTTTCTTTCGAGTCTTTGGATGTGTGCAACTTAGGCGAAAGCTGTTTCGCAGCTAAGCCTCTGAGTGAGAGAGACGCTCGTCACTCGAAGTCGTTTTTAACTTAGGCAAAAGATGGTTCGCAGCTAAGCCCCCGAGTGAGAGGGACGCTCTTCACTTGGAGTCATTTTTAACTTAGGCGAAAGCTGGTTCGCAGCTAAGCCTCCGAGTGAGAGGGACGCTCGTCACTCGTAGTCATTTTTAACTTAGGCGAAACCTCGTTTGCAGCTAAGCCCCCGCGTGAGAGGGACGCTCCTCACTCGGAGTCGGTTTTAACTTAGGCGAAAGCTGGTTCGCATGTAAGCCCCCGAGTGAGAGGGACGCTCATCACTCGGAGTCATTTTTAACTTAGGCGAAAGCTGGTTCACAGCTAAGCCCCCGAGTGAGAGGGACGCTCGTCACTCGAAGTCGTTTTTAACTTAGGCGAAAGCTGGTTCGTAGCTAAGCCCCCGAGTGAGAGGGACGCTCGTCACTCAGAGTCGTTTTTAACTTAGGTGAAAGCTGGTTCGCAGCTAAGCCCCCGAGTGAGAGGGACGCTCTTCACTCGGAGTCGTTTTTAACTTAGGCGAAAGCTCGTTCGCGGCTAAGCCCCCGAGTGAGAGGGACACTCGTCACTCGGAGTCGTTTTTAACTTAGACGAAAGCTGGTGTGTAGCTAAGCCCCCGAGTAAGAGGGATTCTCATCACTCAGAGTCATTTTTAACTTAGGCGAAAGCTGGTTCGCCGCTAAGCTCCCGAGTGAGAGGGACGCTCATCACTCAGAGTCGTTTTTAACTTAGGCGAAAGCTGGTTCGCAGCTAAGCCCCCGAGTGAGAGGGACGCTCTTCACTCGGAGTCTTTTCTCACTTAGGTGAAAGCTGGTTCGCGGCTAAGCCCCCGAGTGAGAGGGATGCTCTTTAGTCGGAGTCATTTTTAACTTAGGCGAAAGCTGGTTGGCGGCTAAGCCCCGAGTGAGAGGAACGCTCTTAACTCGGAGTCGTTTTTAACTTAGGCGAAAGCTGGTTGGCGGCTAAGCCCCCGAGTGAGAGGAACACTCTTCACTCGGAGTCGTTTTTAACTTAGGCGAAAGCTGGTTCGCAGCTAAGCCCCCGAGTGAGAGGAACGCTCGTCACTCGGAGTCATTTTTGACTTAGGCGAAAGTTGGTTCGCCGCTAAGTAAACCGCTAAGTTGAAGGGCGTACACCCACTGGGGTCGTAAGCCAGAGAATGCATATGAGTGAACTCAATGTAGTGCTGAAAAAGTCATGCTTTTATTCATCGAACATCACTCGAGTGTTTTTATTACATCTTAATATCAAGTATAAAATCGCTGAAGCAAGTCGGCATTCCAAGCGTGGGGCTCGTCTACTCGCTTCAGAAAGTTGTACAGGCGGTATGCTCCGTTATGCAGAACCTTTGACACGATAAAAGGACCTTCCCACGCAGTAGCAAGCTTGTGAGGTCGCGGCTGATCCACTTGGAGCACAAGATCACCTTCCTGAAAGGCCCGACCCCTGATGTGCCTGTCGTGAAAATGTCGTAGGTCCTGCTGATAGGTGGCTGAACGGATAAGAGCCATCTCCCTCTCCTCTTCCAAGAGATCAACGGCATCTTGCCACGCCTGCTCTGCTTCAGCTTCGGAGTATAGTTCCACTCGGGCCGAATTGTGGAGCAGGTCACTCAGTAGGACAGCTTCAGGGAGTGCGGTTGGTAGACCGATTGGGGGTCGTCCTTAGGCCCCACAGAACTGACAGCAATTCAGTGACCCAGGCTCTGGCCGCATGCTCCAAATCACGCATGAGTCGAGGCTTTAACCCTTGAAGGATCAGTCCATTCGCTCTCTCAGCTTGTCCATTCGACTGTGGGTGAGCCACGTATGCATAGTCGACTCGGGTGTCTTGGGTGGCACAGAACGCTCTGAACTCTGCCGAGTCGAAGTGTGAGCCATTGTCGGTAATGATGTTGTGGGACAAACCATATCTGAAGACTATCTCTTTCATAAACTTGATCACTGTACGAGAGTCTAGCTTCTTGATGGGTTTGGCTTCAATCCACTTAGTGAACTTGTCAACTGCAACCAGCAAGTGGGTGAATCCACTCGCCCCTGTTCGGAGGGGCCCCACCATGTCGAGTCCCCAGACTGCGAACGGCCAGACGAGTGGGATCATGTTCAGAGCAGACGCGGGCTTGTGTGATAAGTTTGCATAGAACTGACAACCGGCGTAGTGTTGGACTATCTCCCGGGTAGCTTCATTGGCACGTGGCCAGAAGAAGCCGGCTCGGTAAGCTTTAGCCACGATCGTCCAAGAGGACGCGTGGTGTCCACAAGTTCCCGAGTGAATCACCTCCAAGATCAATCGACCTTCCTCCGGATAGATGCCGCACTGAGTCACACCAGTGACGCTCTTTCTGTACAGCTGGTCGCCCATCACACTAAAGGCCTTGGACCTGTGAACAATCTGGCGGGCCTCAACTTCATCCTCCGGAAGCTCCTATCAGAGCAGGTATGCAATGTACGGCACCATCCAGTCGGGCGTGATTGCTAGGACCTCCATGACCAAATCAATGACTGTTGGGACCTCGATTTCAGTCGAATCAGAGGGACCGACCACTTGCGGGGGCTCTTTAGTGAAGGGATCTTCTTTCACCGTCGGGGAACGCAAATGCTCATGGAACACATTGCTGGGTATAGGTTTCTGAGTGGACCCAATCTTTGCCAGGTTGATTCTTGGCTCGGGGATGTGATGGAGCTCCAGTCCCTCGGATTTCTTCTCCAGCTTTCTCACCGTGTTGTAATATCATGTCATAGCAGGGCTCTTGATATCCCACTCCTTCATTAATTGATTCACAATTAGATCCGAGTCTCCGTAGACCATCAGGCATCGGACGCCGAGTGAGATGGCCATACGTAGACCATAAAGGAGCGCTTCATACTTGGCCTCATTGTTGGAGGAATCGAAGTGGATCTTCGGAGACACCAGCACTACTCCGGCTCCTGAACCATTCAGCATCTTGGAACCGTTGAAGAACATGGTCCAGTGTTCCGGGTGACTCTGAGTCGGTTGCTGCTATTCTGTCCGTTCGGATAAGAAATCAGCTAATGCCTGGGACTTGATCACTTTTTTTGCCTCGAACTTGATGTCCATGGGCAGGAGCTCGATGGCCCACCTCGCCAATCGACCAGTCGCATCCCGATTTTTCATGATCTCAGACAGCGGGGCATCGCTGACGACTGACACGGTGTGCTCTTGGAAGTAAAGGACTACATTCTTCGCATTCAGGTAGATGCCATAGACGAGCTTCTGATAATGAGGATACCTCAGCTTGGATGGAGTCAGAACTTCAGAAATGTAAGAGACTGGGCACTGAACTTTGTAAGCTTTGCCCTCTTCTTCTCGCTCGACAATGAGGACGGTGCTGACAACTTGACCAATGGCCGCAATGTACAAGAGCAACGGCTCGTTGCTGTTCGTAGCGGCGAGCACCGGCTGGGTGGAAAGCAGGGCTTTGAGCTCAACAAACACTGCTTGTGCTTCAGCAGTCCACTCGAACGAATCAAACTTCTTCATCAATCGGTATAGGGGCAGTGCCTTCTCACCGAGGCGGGAGATGAATCGGCTCAGAGCTGCGAGGCAACCCGTGAGCTTCTGCACATCATGAAGCCGTTCTGGACATTTCATTCATACTATTGCAACGATCTTCTCAGGATTGGCATCTATCCCTCATTCGGAAGCAAGGAATCCGAGTAACTTGCCTCCTGACACTCTGAAAGTGCATTTCGCTGGATTCAGCTTAATATCATACCTCCGCAGATTTGTGAAAGTCTCAGTTAAGTCAGCCAGCAGGTCAGAACCTTTTCTGGACTTGACCACTATGTCATCCATGTATGCCTCGATGTTCCGACTGATCTGCGTATGTAAACACTTTTGGACCATGCACATGAAAGTGGCGCCTGCATTCTTGAGACCGAATGGCATGGTGATATAGCAGAAGCACCCAAATGGGGTGATAAAAGCTATTTTTATTTCGTCTGGCCCATACAGTCGGATCTGGTGGTACCCGGAGTACGCATCCAGAAAAGACAGTCGCTCACATCCCGCGGTGGAATCTATGATCTAATCCATACGAGGGAGAGGGAAATGATCCTTGGGACAGACCCGATTGATGTGCTTGAAATCGATGCACATCCGGAGAGACTTATCTTTCTTAGGAACCATGACGACGTTGGCGAGCCACTCGGAGTGGTACACCTCACGGATGAACTCGGCTGCCAGGAGCCGAGCAACTTCTTCGCCAATGGCTTTCCTCTTCTATGCAGCGGAACGACAAAGATGTTCCTTCACAGGTTTTGCTTTCGAGTCGACTCGCAAACGGTGCTCAGCCAGCTCCCTGGGTAGACCCGGCATGTCGGATGGCTTCCATGTGAAGATGTCCCAGTTCTCATGGAGGAACTGGATGAGTGCGGCTTCCTATTTGCTGTCGAGTGTCATCGATATGTTGGTGGGTGCAGCATTGGGATCCTCCGGATGAATGTGCATAGGCTTCGTCTCACCGGCCGACTGGAACACAGAGTCCACAATTGGTTTCTTGGAGCGTAGCAGATCACTCGGATCGGCGTTTTTCTTGTATTCTTCTTGTTGGGGAACGTAGCATGTAATTTCAAAAAAATTCTACGCTCACGCAAGATCTATCTAGGAGATGCATAGCAACGAGGGGGAGAGTGTGTCCATGTACCCTCGTAGACCGAAAGCGGAAGCGTTATGTTAACGCGGTTGATGTAGTCGAACGTCTTCACGATCCAACCGATCTAGCACCGAACGTACGGCACCTCTGAGTTCAGCACACGTTCAGCTCGATGATGTCCCTCGAGCTCTTGATCCAGTTGAGGATGAGGGAGAGTTCCGTTAGCACGACGGCGTGGCGACGGTGATGATGAAGTTACCGGCGCAGGGCTTCGCCTAAGCACTACGACGATATGATCGAGGTGTGTAACTGTGGAGGGGGGCACCGCACATGGCTAAGACAAATCTTGGTGTCTCTTTGGGGTGCCCCCTCCCCCGTATATAAAGGAGGGAGGGAGAGAGGCCGGCCCTCCTAGGGGCGCGCCAAGTGTATGGAGTCCTACGGGTTCGAGAACTATGTAGACATGACCGAGAGACATCTCCGGTCAATAACCAATAGCGGAACCTGGATGCTCATATTGGCTCCTACATATTCTACGAAGATCTTTATCGGTCAAACCGCATAACAACATACGTTATTCCCTTTGTCATCGGTATGTTACTTGCCCGAGATTCGATCGTTGGTATCATTATACCTAGTTCAATCTCGTTACCGGCAAGTCTCTTTACTCGTTCCGTAATGCATCATCCCGTAACTAACTCATTAGTCACATTGCTTGCAAGGCTTATAGTGATGTGCATTACTGAGAGGGCCCAGAGATACCTCTCCGATACTCGGAGTGACAAATCCTAATCTCGATCTATGCCAACCCAACAAACACCTTCGGAGACACCTGTTGAGTATCTTTATAATCACCCAGTTATGTTGTGACGTTTGATAGCACACAAGGTGTTCCTCCGGTATTCGGGAGTTGCATAATCTCATAGTCAGAGGAATATGTATAAGTCATGAAGAAAGCAATAGCAATAAAACTTAACGATCATTATGCTAAGCTAACGGATGGGTCTTGTCCATCACATCATTCTACTAATGATGTGATCCCGTTCATCAAATGACAACACATGTCTATGGTTAGGAAACTTAACCATCTTTGATTAACGAGCTAGTCTAGTAGAGGCATACTAGGGACACTGTGTTTTGTCTATGTATTCACACATGTATCAAGTTTCCGGTTAATACAATTCTAGCATGAATAATAAAACATTTATCATGATATAAGGAAATATAAATAACAACTTTATCATTGCCTCTAGGGCATATTTCCTTCAGTCTCCCACTTGCACTAGAGTCAATAATCTAGTTCACATCGCCATGTGATTTAACACCAATATTTCACATCTTTATGTGATTAACACCCATAGTTCACATCGCCATGTGACCAACACCCAAAGGGTTTACTAGAGTCAATAATCTAGTTCACATCACTATGTGATTAACACCCAAAGAATACTGAGGTGTGATCATGTTTTGCTTGTGAGAGAAGTTTAGTCAACGGGTCTGCCACATTCAGATCCGTATGTATTTTGCAAAATTTCTATGTTTACAATGCTCTGCATGGAGCTACTCTAGGTAATTGCTCCCACTTTCAATACGTATCCAGATTGAGACTCAGGGTCATCTGGATCGGTGTAAAAGCTTGCATCGACGTAACTCTTTACGACGAACTCTTCATCACCTCCATAACCGAGAAACATTTCCTTAGTCCTCTAAGGTTAATTTTTGACCGCTGTCTAGTGATCTACTCCTGGATCACTATTGTACCCCCTTGACAAACTCATGGCAAGGTACACAACAGGTTTGGTACACAACATGGCATACTTTATAGAACCTATGGTTGAGGCATAGGGAATGACTTTCATTCTCTCTCTATCTTCTGCCGTGGTCATTCTTTGAGTCTTACTCAACTTTATACCTTGAATACAGGCAATAACTCTTTCTTTGACTGATCCTTTTTGAACTCCTTCAAAACTTTGTCAAGGTATATGCTTTGTGAAAGTCCTATTAAGTGTCTCGATCTATCCCTATAGATCTTGATGCTCAATACTTAAGCAGCTTCACCGAGGTCTTTTTAGTGAAAAATTCTTATTCAAGTATCCTTTTATGCTATCCAGAAATTCTATATCATTTCCAATCAGCAATATGTCATCCACATATAATATCAGAAATGCTACAGAGCTCCCACTCACTTTCTTGTAAATACAGGCTTCTCCAAAAGTCTGTATAAAACCATATCCTTTGATCACTTCATCAAAGTGTATATTCCAACTCCGAGATGCTTGCACCAGTCCATAAATGGATTTCTGGAGTTTGCACACTTTGTTAGCACCTTTAGGATCGACAAAACCTTCTGGTTGCATCATATACAACTCTTCTTTAAGAAATCCATTAAGGAATGCAGTTTTGACATCCATTTGCCAAATTTCATAATCATAAAATGCGGCAATTGCTAACATGATTCGGACAGACTTAAGCATCGCTACGGGTGAGAAGGTCTCATCGTAGTCAACTCCTTGAACTTGTCGAAAACCTTTCGCAACAAGTCGAGCTTTGTAGACAGTAACATTACCGTCAGCGTCAGTCTTCTTCTTGAAGATCCATTTATTCTTAATGGCTTGCCGATCATCGGGCAAATCCACCAAAGTCCACACTTTGTTCTCATACATGGATCCTATCTCAGATTTCATGGCCTCAAGCCATCTGTCGGAATCTGGGCTCATCATAGCTTCTTCATAGTTCGTAGGTTTCGTCATGGTCTAGTAACATGACTTCCAGAACAGGATTACCGTACCACTCTGGTGCGGAACGTACTCTAGTTGACCTACGATGTTCGGTAGTAACTTGATCTGAAGTTTCATGATCATCATCATTAGCTTCCTCACTAATTGGTGTAGGCATCACGGGAACTGTTTTCTGTGATGAGTTATTCTCCAATTCGAGAGAAGGTACAATTACCTCATCAAGTTCTACTTTCCTCCCACTCACTTCTTTCGAGAGAAACTTCTTCTCTAGAAAGGATCCTTTCTTAGCAACAAAGATCTTGCCTTCGGATCTGTGATAGAAGGTGTATCCAACAGTTTCTTTTTGGGTATCCTATGAAGACGCACTTCTCCGATTTGGGTTCGAGCTTATCAGGCTGAAGCTTTTTCACATAAGCATCGCAACCCCAAACTTTAAGAAACGATAGCTTAGGTTTCTTGCCAAACCACAGTTCATATGGTGTCGTCTCAACGGATTTAGATGGTGCCCTATTTAACGTGAATGCAGCTGTCTCTAATGCATAACCCCAAAACGATAGTGGTAAATCGGTAAGAGACATCATAGATCGCACCATATCTAATAAAGTATAGTTACGACGTTCGGACACACCATTACGCTGTGGTGTTCCAGGTGGCGTGAGTTGCGAAACTATTCCACATTGTTTTAAATAAAGACCAAACTCGTAACTCAAATATTCGCCTCCGCGATCAGATCCTAGAAACTTTATTTTCTTGTTACGATGATTTCCCACTTCACTCTGAAATTCTTTGAACTTTTCAAACGTTTCAGACTTGTGTTTCATTAAGTAGATATACCCATATCTGCTTAAATCATCTGTGAAGGTCAGAAAATAACGATACCCGCCGCGAGCCTCAACACTCATTGGACCGCATACATCGGTATGTATTATTTCCAAAAAGTCATTGGCTCGCTCCATTGTTCTGGACAACGGAGTTTTAGTCATCTTGCCCATGAGGCATGGTTCGCAAGTATCAAATGATTCATAATCAAGTGATTCCAAAAGTCCATCTGCATGGAGTTTCTTCATGCGCTTTACACCAATATGACCTAAACGGCAGTGCCACAAATATGTTGCACTATCATTATCAACTTTGCATCTTTTGGCATCAATATTATGAATATGTGTATCACTACGATCGAGATTTAATAAACCATTTACGTTGAGTGTATGACCATAGAAGGTTTTATTCATGTAAACAGAACAACAATTATTCTCTGACTTAAATGAATAATCGTATCGCAATAAACATGATCCAATCATATTCATGCTCAACGCAAACACCAAATAACATTTATTTATTTAGGTCCACACTAATCCCGAAGGTAGAGGGAGTGTGCGATGGTGATCTTATCAACCTTGAAATCACTTCCAACACACATCGTTACCTCGTCATTAACTAGTCTCTGTTCATTTTGCAACTCCTGTTTTGAGTTACTAATGTTAGCAACTGAACCGGTATCAAATACCCAGGGACTACTATGAACACTAGTAAAATACACATCAATATCATGTATATCAAAAATACTTTTGTTTACTTTGCCATCCTTCTTATCCGCCAAATATTTGGGGTAGTTCCGCTTCCAGTGACCATTTCCTTTGCAGTAGAAGCACTCAGTTTCAGGCTTAGGTCCAGACTTGGGTTTCTTCCCGGGAGTAGCAACTTGCTTGCTATTCTTCTTGAAGTTCCCTTTCTTGCCCACGCCCTTTTTCTTGAAACTAGTGGTCTTGTCAACCATCAACACTTGATGCAATTTCTTGATTTCTACCTTCGCCAATTTCAGCATCGCGAAGAGCTTGGGAATCGTTTTCGTCATCCCTTGCATATTATAGTTCATCACGAAGTTCTAGTAACTTGGTGATAGTGACTAGAGAAATCTGTCAATCACTATCTAATCTGGAAGATTAACTCCCACTTGATTCAAGCGATTGTAGTACCCAGACATTCTGAGCACATGCTCACTAGGTGAGCTATTCTCCTCCATCTTGTAGGCAAAGTACTTGCCAGAGGTCTCATACCTCTCGACACGGGCATGAGTCTGAAAAACCAATCTCATATGCTCCGTGGTGTTCAAAATGTTTTTGAAGTCCCGGTTCTAAGCCGTAAAGCATGGTGTACTAAACTATCAAGTAGTCATCATATCGAGCTTGCCAAACGTTCATAACGTCTGCGTCTACTCCTGCAATAGGTCTGTCACCTAGCGGTGCATCAAGGACATAATTCTTCTGTGCAGCAACGAGGATATTCCTCAGATCACGGACCCAGTTTGCATCATTGCTACTATCATCTTTCAACTTAGTTTTCTCTAGGAACATATCAAAAATAAAACAGGGGAGCTATACGCGAGCTATTGATCTACAACATAGATATGCAAAAACTATCAGGACTAAGTTCATGATAAATTAAAGTTCAATTAATCATATTACTTAAGAACTCCCACTTAGATAGACATCCCTCTAGTCATCTAAATGATCACGTGATCCATATCAACTAAACCATGTCCGATCATCACGTGAGATGGAGTAGTTTTCAATGGTGAACATCTCTATGTTGATCATATCTACTATATGATTCACGTTCGACCTTTCGGTCTCAGTGTTCCGAGGCCATATCTGCATATGCTAGGCTCGTCAAGTTTAACCCGAGTATTCCGCATGTGCAAAACTGTCTTGCACCCGTTGTATTTGAACGTAGAGCTTATCACACCCGATCATCACGTGGTGTCTCGGCACGACGAACTGTCGCAACGGTGCATACTCAGGGAGAACACTTATACCTTGAAATTTAGTGAGGGATCATCTTATAATGCTACCGTCGTACTAAGCAAAATAAGACGCATAAAAGATAAACATCACATGCAATCAAAATATGTGACATGATATGGTCATCATCATCTTGTGCCTTTGATCTCCATCTCCAAAGCACCATCATGATCTCCATCGCCACCGGCTTGACACCTTGATCTCCATCGTAGCGTCGTTGTCGTCTCGCCAACTATTGCTTCTACGACTATCGCTACCGCATAGTGATAAAGTAAAGCAATTACATGGCGATTGCATTTCATACAATAAAGCGACAACCATAAGGCTCCTGCCAGTTGCCGGTAACTTTTACAAAACATGATCATCTCATACAATAACGTATATCACATCATGTCTTCACCATATCACATCACAGCATGCCCTGCAAAAATAAGTTAGACATCCTCTACTTTGTTGTTGCAAGTTTTACATGGCTGCTACGGGCTTCTAGCAAGAACCGTTCTTACCTACGCATCAAAACCACAACGATTTTTTGTCAAGTGTGCTGTTTTAACCTTCAACAAGGACCGGCCGTAGTCAAACTTGATTCAACTAAAGTTGGAGAAACAGACACCCGCCAGCCACCTTTGTGCAAAGCACCTCGGTAGAACCAGTCTCATGAACGCGGTCATGTAATGTCGGTCCGGGCCGCTTCATCCAATAATACCGCCAAATCAAAGTAAGACGTTGGTGGTAAGCAGTATGACTATTATCGCCCACAACTCTTTGTGTTCTACTCGTGCATATCATCTACGCATAGACCTGGCTCGGATGCCACTGTTGGGGAACGTAGCATGCAATTTCAAAAAAATTCTACGCTCACGCAAGATCTATCTAGGAGATGCATAGCAACGAGGGGGAGAGTGTGTCCACGTACCCTCGTAGACCGAAAGCGGAAGCGTTATGTTAACGCGGTTGATGTAGTTGAACGTCTTCACGATCCAACCGATCTAGCACCGAACATACGGCACCTCCGAGTTCAGCACACGTTCAGCTCGATGACGTCCCTCGAGCTCTTGATCCAGTTGAGGACGAGGGAGAGTTCCGTCAGCACGACGGCGTGGCGACGGTGATGATGAAGTTACCGGCGCAGGGCTTCGCCTAAGCACTACGACGATATGACCGAGGTGTGTAACTGTGGAGGGGGGCACCGCACACGGCTAAGACAAATCTTGGTGTCTCTTTGGGGTGCCCCCCTCCCCCGTATATAAAGGAGGGAGGGAGAGAGGCCGGCCCTCCTAGGGGCGCGCCAAGTGTATGGAGTCCTACAGGTTCGAGAACTACGTAGACATGACCGAGACACATCTCCGGTCAATAACCAATAGCGGAACCTGGATGCTCATATTGGCTCCTACATATTCTACGAAGATCTTTATCGGTCAAACCGCATAACAACATACGTTATTCCCTTTGTCATCGGTATGTTACTTGCCCGAGATTCGATCGTCGGTATCATTATACCTAGTTCAATCTCGTTACCGACAAGTCTCTTTACTCGTTCTGTAATGCATCATCCCGTAACTAACTCATTAGTCACATTGCTTGCAAGGCTTATAGTGATGTGCATTACCGAGAGGGCCCAGGGATACCTCTCCGATACTCGGAGTGACAAATCATAATCTCGATCTATGCCAAACCAACAAACACCTTCGGAGACACCTGTAGAGTATCTTTATAATCACCCAGTTACGTTGTGACGTTTGATAGCACACAAGGTGTTCCTCCGGTATTCGGGAGTTGCATAATCTCATAGTCAGAGGAATATGTATAAGTCATGAAGAAAGCAATAGCAATAAAACTTAACGATCATTATGCTAAGCTAACGGATGGGTCTTGTCCATCACATCATTCTCCTAATGAGGTGATCCCGTTCATCAAATGACAACACATGTCTATGGTTAGGAAACTTAACCATCTTTGATTAACGAGCTAGTCTAGTAGAGGCATACTAGGGACACTGTGTTTTGTCTATGTATTCACACATGTATCAAGTTTCCGGTTAATACAATTCTAGCATGAATAATAAACATTTATCATGATATAAGGAAATATAAATAACAATTTTATTATTGCCTCTAGGGCATATTTCCTTCACTTCTAACTCCAGCAGAGCCATCTGTTCATCAGCAATCTTGGACCCTTGCTGCAAACACTCTTCCGCGCGCTGCCTATTGCCAGTGACTGTGATCACGCCTTTGGGGCTGGGCTTAATATACACATAACATGGGCGGGCCATGAAGTGTGCGTAGGCCGGCCGACCAAGGATGGCATGATAGGCGCTGCGGAAGTCGACCACTTCGAAAGTTAGCCTTTCCTTCCTGAAGTTCTTTTCATCTCCAAAGACCACATCCAGGGCGATCTGCCCGAGTGACTTTGCTTTCTTGTCGAGGGTTACTCTGTAGAACTGCATACTGCTCTCACTGAGACGGGACATCGGAATGCCCATCCCCTTCAGGGTCTCAGAGTAGAGTATGTTCAGGCCGCTTCCATCGTCCATGGGAACCTTACGCAACTGAACGCCTCCTACGACTGGATCGACCACCAGCGCCTGCCGCCCAGGGGTGGCAATGTAGGCCGGGTGGTCCGACTGATCAAAGGTGATCGGAGTCTTCGACCAGTTCAGAAATTTTGTCATCGTCGGCATGGCCATGTTTACTTCCCGGTTGATGACCTTCAGTCGGCTCTTGCTCTCAACATCTGCAAAGATCGCCAGAGTCGCGTTGACACTAGGATAAGCTTCATTTTTGTCTTCATCATCGACATCGTCTGGACTTTTTTCACTCGACTGGCCCTCCCGGAACTGCTGTATCAACAATCTGCACTGTCGAGTGGTATGCTTGGGCAATATCAGATTGCCCTCTTCATCTTTTTTGGTATCAATGTGGCACGGCAAATCGAGTACATCTGGCCTGACTGATCTTTCTTTTTCTTCTGGATCCACTTTTCTTTAGCCTTCCCCTTGTTTTTGGCTTGTCCGGTCAGAGCGGCGACCTCAGCCTGAGCCGATCTATCAGCTTTGTGCTTTAGCTTTCGACTGGGGTTGCTGTTTCCAGGGTTGGGCTCACTAGCTTTTCCCTTGCCGTTACGGAGACGGTCTTCCTCTTCTCCGTTCGCATAACGAGTGGCGATCTCCATCATCCGGCTCATGGTCAAAGATCCCGACCGACCGAATTTCAGGATGAGCTCTCGATATCTGACTCCTACCTTGAAGGCGCAGACGGCTTGGTGTTCAGTGACGTTCTCAACCACATGATGCAAGGTTGTCCAACACTGAATGTACTCCCTCAAGGTTTCATTGGGCTTCTGCACACACTGCTGCAACTCAGTCAATCCGACAGAGCGTTTGCACATGCCCTCAATTGTTTTGATGAACACTCGAGCCACATCTTCCCAGCAGTAGATGCTACCCGGAGTGAGTTGGTTGAGCCAGGCCCGGGCTGACCCTTCCAGCATCAAAGGCAAATATTTCATAGCCACATAATTGTTACCCTCTCCAATCTGAACAGCCACTCGGTAATCTTCTAGCCATGTCTCCGGCTTGGACTCACCAGTGAATTTACTCACTCCAGTCGCCAATCTGAAGTTAGGTGGAATCTCTGCGGCCCTGATTGCTCTGCTGAAACACTCGGGTCCAGAGACGAAGGCTCCACTTCCACTCGGACGATCTCTGTCCAAGCTCTCTCTGTAAGCTCTGCCTCTGTCGACCAGGTTGTGAGCGAGTACGGATCTCGCGTTGAACTGTGGGTTGCGGAGGTCGATTGGTTCTCTCTGGCGATAAACGTCACCATGGCGAGGAGAGCTGGCCCTCCGATCATTGCCGTAAGGACGTCTGATGTCGTACGGCCGGTGCGCGTACAAGCCATCCCGCGGAGGGGGCGTCGGCATACGGCGACGATCATCCTGACGCCACGGAGGCGTATACTGGGTCGTCGGGGGTTGGTGGTGTGGAGTGTGCCTCTTTCTGTTGGGCTCAAACCTCAATACTGACTACGCTAGTGGGCTGGGCTATTAACTTCCTCGCCCGCATTTTTTCTGGCTACATGGAAAAAACATCCTTCGAGACCTCAAAAAAAAGGGAAAAACATCCCCTCAAAGAAAAAAAAATAGTGTAGATAGTACTAGGGTGCGCATGAAAATTTACACTCAATCCAAACCGGAAGACTTCTTAGGCCCTGTTCAGAAGCTCTCTGGCTTCCCAAACAGGCCAGCTTCTCAACGAGCCAGGCCTAGCCAGCTTCGCATGGGAGCTGCGAAGCGTTCGGCAGCAGCGTCTGCTTCCGCTCCTTCAGCTTAGGCGTGGGCTAGTCTGGCTGTGGGGTCACGAGGCCGCTGGCTTGCTCGTTATGTTTTCTCCCGATCTAAGCGTCATACAGGCCACTTCGGAAGGGCATTCTCGCGTAAATTCAAACAACTCCACCTTCTTTGTTTGGAGGAGCTGCGCTTCTATGCCTCCACGAAATTACACTGGCTACTCTATCTCTGTCTTTATCTCTACTACTATTAAAAAAACAAACATTATCTTTTTTATGTACACCCCAAATAATGCCAATCGCGCAGACACCGTTGTCGACCCCTCCCCCGTTTGCTCGGCGCTTTAGGAGCTCGGCCGACGCTGCCATGAACGATGACATGTGTAGCGCGCCGTGCGCCGTCCTTGATCTCATCGATCTGGTCGCGTCAGCTTGAAGTACGCGATCATCCATCTCAAGAAAAAAAAAAGTACGCGATCAGCGGGGACGGAGGTGTAACATTGTTTTGAGATAATTTGAGAGAGATTAACGAATGTGTATACATTGTGACCAGGCTGATGTTGGACACGCTCTCTGTTCCTGTTGCTACATTCTCTTGGTAGCCGCCTCCCTGATTCCCATCAACAATTCCAATGACTGGCAGCACCAAGACGAGATCAAGTTGCTGCATGCTGCTCTTTTCACCTCATCCAGTTCCCAAGTTTTTAAGTTTTCCCTCAATGTGTCAGCCAATGAAGTTTTCCCCCTTTTTGTATCTTCCTTCAGTCGTGCATTTGTGGCTCATTATCTTTTCATTCATGGAGTAGCTAGGAAGTTTCTTGACCTCTCAACAGTTCTTGATAAATAAGGTCCACACGTTTCTTCACAATTTCACCGTTGTTATATACATCTATTTTTTTTAAAAAAATAATGCCAATGCCTCTTTGCTTTCTGGGCCTTGGTTTGACGATATTGTGAGAGTGATGAAAGGTCGTTTATTGCGACAAAATGTCCACTTTTGGCACAAAGGGCGTGCGACTGGGCTGGCCCAGTTTGCGTTATGTTGGTTCTCCATTTTAGGAGGTTTATGGGTTGGTTTTTCCTGTTTTAGGAGCTTCTAGAATATTCTGACTGGTTTTTGTTTTCTTTTTGGTTTTTGTTTCCTGTTTTTCTTATTATTATTATTTGTTTTCCTTTGTTATTTCTCTTTCTTTTCTTTAATTGTTTTTCAACTTTAAGAAAAATGTCACGTTTCTTGAAAATTGTACATGTTTTTATTTATTTTTCAGAATTTTAATAAAATTTCACACATTTTTAAAAAGCACCCCTTTTTAAGAAACCAAATTTTTTTAATGTTGAAATTTTTATAATTAAATTCATGCTTTTAAAAAGGAGATCTTAGATTTCAAATAAATTCACATTCTTAAAAAGAGGTTTGGTTTCTTAAAATAACTAAAGTTTTCATGTGTTTTTCTAAAACCAAATAAAAACCCGACTGATAACCGGTAGAAAAAACTGGTAGTAAAACAGGAAGAAAAGTTCTCTGTTTGCTTTGTTCTAAATCCGAAAATCTATCCCACATACTCTAATTAGTACTAAGATATATTTTTGCATAATATTTCCAAGGATATCACATATGTTACTGATAGAAACCATGCATGTGCATCCACGTTGTGTATAGAAACATGTACTCCCTCCGTTCCAAATTACTCGTCGTGGTTTTAGTTCAAATTTGAACTAAAACCACGACGAGTAATTTGGAACGGAGGGAGTAGTTTACAATTAACCTCTACTTGATGAAACATGCTCTTGATATACCACTTTTGCATGGATGGTGTACATAAGATAAAACTGTACCATGCTTTCGAGGCAAAAAAGAGACATATATGATCAATATGTATAAAATCTATATGAAACTAGATGATTCCTTGCGTTTTTTTCCTTGACTCTAGTAGTGTAGTAGCATGCCTTCCATTCCTTGCTTGCGTATGCACATTTTAGTTAAAGACGACGCCTTCATCTTTCTTTCTGCTAGTTGGTCCCTGCTAATAGTGATTATCAACTATAGTTTCGAGTTTAGACGTACAAGGATTAAAAAAGATGGAATTCCGAATCCGATAAAAAAACATTTTGTTGCGGAAAGAAAGCCCGGAGGAAAAGTGACCTTGAGTTTCTCGCGGTTGCTACGGAAACACTGGAAGGCATGTTGCTACGAACTATTATTACTACATGCTATTTATTTTGTTACGTTAGGAACTTAACGGTTCAAGGATTTTTTTTTTGAAATAAAATAAATTAAATATTCCAATGAAAAAATATCTCAAGTCAGATTGCCAGATTAATATTCGGCAATACTTTTTTCCCATTTTCATAAATGTATCAAAAAAAATGTAGCATTATTGAGTTTTTCAAGAAACAATGCTTTAGTATTTATGAATTACAATACCAGCCAACACTTGCATGCATGTATTGCCTTCTTCAATTCATATTTTCACTCTTTAATCAATTCGGATGATCAATGTCTACCGCCAGTTCCAGTCAATTTTTCTATACCACATGAATAAGATGACATGCTAATGACATGAGTTTGTCTAAGATGCAGAACATTGATAATTATGTGACTAATTATGATATGACAGACATCACTAGTAGAAAAAGGCCCATTTGTCCCGGTTCCAGAGGCCCATTTGTCCCGGTTCGCCTACGAACCAGGACAGATGGGGCTCCACGTGGCCGCTGCGGCTTGCCCAGGTAGGAGGGCCTTTTGTCCCGGTTGGTAGCACCAACCGGGACCAAAAAGTATCCATGCGTCAGCAGTTCAAGGGCTGGGGTTTTTGTTTTTTTTTTTTAAGGGGGGTTTCGGGGTTTTCGGGGTTTTATAGGGTTAGTTTAGGGGTTTCATATATTGTCTTAGCTAGGTAATAGAGAGAAGTGACCTCTCTTATCTCCGTGCTTGGTCGACGCTACGTACTATACGTATAGAGAGAACTGGCGACACGCTAGCTAGTAAGGAAATGAAGGAAACCATTAAGTATACAAGATCGTCATGAACATATATATACAGAGAGAAGTGATCGACCTCCTCCTTCTCCGAGAGATTGGTCGAACAACAAGTTTTCGTATATCTATCCGACGCTACTAGCTACATATATACAATATAAGATCTTTTACAATCCCTAACATCTGATGTCAAGTTCCACATGGTATTCTCCGGCTTTATTGATGACGTGGTCAAGAAAGAATCCCGCCAATTCCTCTTGAATTGCTTTTATGCGATCTTGTGGTAGGAGTTCATCCCGCATCTGCCACATCTAATTTGAAGAAGGGGGTCAATACATATATATGAATGAAACTCAACACAAATGATGGTAATAAAATAAAATTGTGAATATTATTACTTACGCACTTCATATTGTTTTTCAGAGTAGCCCCGCTCACAGGTCGTGTGGCGGATGAACTCGCAAATGTAGTATCCACAAAAATTAGTCCCGCCTTCCTGCCGCAACCACTTTACAAGAAATATAGGTCAATCAAACTGATAAGCAAGCATGCTAAATGGTATTGATGAAACTAGTTAGAATCAATGAGAGATGCGCGGAACTAGCTAGTAGTACTTACTTTCGAGTGTGTAAATCGGAGCTCCCCCGGCAGTCCCGGAGCTTTAGCGGTGAACTCTTTCCAAACCCTGCCAGACAAAGAAAACAATTACTTGATATCAGGAAATGAACAAAGTTGCCGATATGGTGCGATAACGATCGATTGAACTTACTTCTCGAGCATTTTAGTCATGGCCGCATACTCCTTGGAATCTTTTCGTCTCGAATCTAAGACGGTTACTAGTCCCTGCTCAAGCTTAATCTTTAGGAGAATAAAGTGGAAGCTACGCACGCATGCATAACTCATCAATTACATTACTATAACCTCGAGTAATAAGGGAAACCGAATATGCACAAGATAGTAACACTCACTTGAAGTTGTAAGGAAAGAGTATTTTATCTTTGTTTTGATTTCGAAGCAACAATTGTAGCAAGTTGGCCTCGGTTTCTTTGGCATTATATTTAACCGTCCATTCATCTATGAGATTTGTGTTAATGAACCCAATATCATAGATTTGTGCTTTTCTGCATTCGACGATCTTCAATTTGCATAATATAGTGAGGATAATTATATATACATGCAATGAAAGAGCTGAGCTATATATAGAGACTTAATTATAGAAGTAGTACTTACAGACAGTAGCAAGTGACGATTATTTTATCGAGGGCCTTTTGATTGAAAAACTGGAAGAACTCCTCAAATGGAACAGACAACAGATCAATTCCAACGAGGTCGTGCTCCTCTTTAACTCTCAGCGTCAAAGTATCCTTCCCAGACTCGCTGCAGGTGTCCATGTACCACTCATGGAATCTTCGCATCATCGTTGTTAGAGGAGGATGACCAGGTTTGACGAGAGGCTTCCCGTGCCGGTATTTGTGTTCGTCCACCTCCATTATATCAAAATGTGCATCGTCGGCCAGGTAATCTGCAGGATTGGTACCGGGCACCATCCCCGGATGATTAGCGACGATATCGCTAGACACCTTGAGCGGGGGGCACGATTGGTTCGCTTGTTCGCCGAGCTGGGGAATTTTTTTCCCACTTCTTCGTTCTGCTAACCTTCGACCACTGCAAGTACTTCCCGACCGCTCCGCTTCCTGATATGTCCTTTCAATAATGCGCTCATAGTTGGTTTGCGGCGGAGACGGTGGTGGTCGCTTTAGGGCATCGAGAGTGCGCTTCGCTTTCACTGGATCTATCTTCTCTTCCGGAGGTGGAGGTTTCTTTGTAAAAAAGTCCCTCACTTGGGCTTTATAGATCTCCGCGTTTTCCTCCTCGGTCATCTCGTATGGTAACTTCTCTAGAGGCTTGAGAGATGGACCGAATCCGTATTGCCTCCCGCCTCTGGCTGTACTGCTAGACGCCGGAGCGGCGGCGTCTCTCTTCCGTTGCTGCTGACGAGTAGTAGAAGGAGGCAGAGTGCTCCGACGCGCCGAAGCAGCCGGAGCGGCGGCTTCTGTCTTTCGCCGTTGCTGACAAGGCGGAGGAGGAGGTGGGCTGCTCGGACACGCCGGAGCAGGCGGAGAAGGAGGCAGAGTGCCACCCTCACGCGCCGGAGCAGCCAGAGAAGGAGGCGGAGTGCCCTGATCACTCACCGGAGGAGGAGGAGGAGGCCGAGTGCCCTGACTCGCCGGAGGCGGAGGCGTCCAGTTCGGAAGCTTGATGTGCTCCTTCCGCCTTAGACATGGAGTCTTCAGAGCAAGACCCAGCTGAGTATCCCCTTCACCTGTAGGGTGGTCAAGCTCGAGCTCCTCAAATCCCTCCGTTACTTCATCCACCATCACAACAGCATAGCCTTGTGGAATCGGACGGCAGTGAAAAGTTGCGTCAGGTTCAGGAGGTGCAACAGAGCCGACAGCCGCCTTGACTTTGAGGTGCTGCCATTGCGTCATAAGCTGGCAATGCTGAGCCTCCGTGATATCATCCACGGGGTAGCTAGGAGCCGTGAAGTCAGGCTGCTGAACGAGCTCGGTCGAAGCCACACTGCTTCTCCGCTGAGATGGCGGGGTAGCTTCTGGGGTAGCTCCGGCACCTCGCTGGCTCTCAACTTGTTCCTCTAGCTTTTGTACCCTTGCATTCAGCTTCTGTAGTTCGCTCTGCTCCAGTTTCCTCTTCCTCTCCCGGGTTTTGTAACCGCCTGCGCCGGGAAACGCAACCTTCCACGCAACGGAGCCTGGCGTGCCTCGTGTTCGTCCAGGTTCCTCAGGATTCCCGAGGGCCTCGGTCAGCTCATCATTCTCTCTGTCAGGAATGAACGTCCCTTGCTGCGCTGCGGCGATACACTTCTGAAGCTTCTTGACGGGTATTGCAAGTTGCTCGTCCGTCCAAACACACTTCCCTGTTTCAGGGTCCAAGGTTCCCCCAACCCCGAAGAACCAAGTCCTTGAACGGTCTGGCCAGTTCAATGTCTCTGGTTCGACCCCTTTAGCAAGCAGGTCATTCTCAGCTTTGTCTCATAGCGGCCGGGCTTTGAGGTAGCCACCTGACCCTGTGCGATGGTGAAACTTCTTCTTTGCAGCATTTATCTTATTTGTCTCTGACATCTTCTTACTCTTGTCCGATGTCTTGTAGGCCACAAATGCGGGCCAGTGATCTCTTATCTTCTCAAATCGGCCGGTGAATTCTGGAGTCTTCCCTTTGTCGACAAACGTTGATTTCAACTCATTCTTCCACCTCCTGAATAGATCTGCCATCTTCTTAAGAGCACACGCCTTGACCAATGGCTCTATAACTGGCTTATCCGGATCCTCCTCTGGCGGTAGGGTGAAATTTGCCTTCAGCGAGGTCCAAAGATCATCTTTCTGTCTATCAGTGACATAAGAAACTTGAGGGTCTTCGTTCTTCTTAGGCTCATTCCATAGCTGGATGCTGATCGGGATGCTGTCCCTAACAATAGCTCCGCACTGAGCAGAAAGTGCATCCTTGGTCCGCCTCGGTTCAATCGGCTGGCCATCGTTCGCGATTGCTGTGATCGTGAACCTTTCATCCTGACGCAACCTTTTCTTCGGGCCTCGTCTCGTTACCGAAGTTTGGTTCGATCCGGAGGGCTTTAAAAGAAGAAAAAAGAGTTAATATATGTACATACCAAAACAATTAATGCATCAATTAGCTAGTCAGCACAGGCTTAATTAATATATATACCTCGCCGGACTTTGCAATAGCTCCCTCCTTCATTCGATCACCGGAGCCATCATCATGGTCTCCTTCTTCCTCCGGCATTCGGTCACCGGAGCCATCATGATCATGTCCTTCCTCCTCCATTGTTCGATCACCGGAGCCTTCACCCTCTCCTTCCAGACAATCGGTGTCGTTGAGATACGACAAGACATCACCTCCGCCGAGGATTATGTCCCCCAACAACTGTTCTGTTTCCAAGTCTCTTTGTTGATCCATAGTTTCTGCAAATATTACAACATGGCAATTAATATACAAACATGAGAGATGGATATATTAGTGGCAAACATAGACCTAGCTAGCTAATCACAAAAAGGAATATTAATTAGTGGCCTCGACGCTTCTACGGTTTGGGGTGGCCTCGACAACGCTTCTAGGGTTTGGGGTGGCCTCGACAACGCTCTTTTAACTTGGTAAATTTGGGTAACCTCGATGCTTCTAGGGTTTGGGGTGGCCTCGGCAACGCTTCTAGGGTTTGGACTGGCCTCGGCGCTTCTAGGGTTTGGTCGGGCGAGAGGGGGTTGATCGACGTCCCCCCTCATGTTGAAGAGTTACCGGAGTTCTCTCATGAATGTCCGACGTCCGGACCGCCTCTCTCATGAATGTCAAACAAGGGATTTAACAAAATGGCGCCATTCTGGATGTGCAGAAAATCGCTATTTGGAAGGCCTTTGCTGAAATTCGTACCAAAAAGCGAATTACTCTATCCGGAACTCCGTTCCAAAACAACTTTGAAGAGCTTCGTAGCATCATACGCCTGTTACTTCCGGCTAATGATGAAGCCATGGATTTCTTCAATACTTTGACAGACAACGTGACATATAGAAGAATATATATATAGTTGAGATCGGAAAAAAATTCAAACTTTGACATATGATCAAATGTTGCATATGTCAAAATTCAAACTTTGACATATGATCAAACTTTGATATATGTCCACCGCGATATAAAATGATACATAGACTTGTTCGGGCGAGAGGGGGTTGATCGACGTCCCCCCTCATGTCGAAGTTACCGGAGTTTTCTTCTAGTGGTTTGGGTGGCCTCGAGAGTTTGTCATAGTTATCAGGGAGGGGGTATATCGACCCCCCCATCATGTCGAAGTTATCGGGGAGGGGGTATATCGACAACGACCTACATACATGGAAAAAAATGTTATCGGGGAGGGGGTTGATCGATGTCCCCCTCTCGACCCCTCGGCGATCCTCGACCCTCCCCCTCTCGACCCCTCGGCGATCTTTTTTTTTCTTCTTCTTCTTCCTCTTCTTATTTTTTTCTCCTCTTCTTTCTCTCCTCTTCTTCTCCTTCTTCTTCTCCTTCTTCTTCTTCTTATTCTTATTTTCCTTTTTCCTCTCCTTCTTTTTCTTCTTCTTCCTTCTTCCTTCTTCCTCTTTTCTTCTTTTTCCTTATTTTCCTTTTTCCTCTCCACTAACCTAAAATCTACTAACCTAAAATGCACTAACAGTACAACTAACCTAAAATGTACTAAATCAACTAACCTAAAATCGATATCTACTAACAACCTAAATAAAAAAATTAATACATATATGAAAAAAAATCATCATATGAACAAAAAAAATTATATGAACAAAAAAAGCATACAACATCTATCATCAACATCATCATATCTATCATCAACATCATCTAACAAAATCATATGAAAAAAATGTATATGAACAGGGGGCCGGCCAGACCGTAGCGCGGGGCGGCGCGGACCGGGCGGTGACGGCGCAGGGCAGGGGCGACGTGGCGACGAGGGCAGGGGCGGCGCGGCGACGAGGGCAGGGGCGCGGAGCAGGGGCGGCGCGGCGACGGCGTCGGGGGCAGGGGCGCGCGCGGCGCGTCGGCGCGTCGGGTCAGGGCAGATGGGCGCGAGGAGCGACGGCGTCGGGGGCAGGGCGCGGCGAGGGCGTCGGCGACGGCTAGCTCGGGCAGCCTGCCGGCGTCGTCGATGGATTCGCCGCCGTCGGGGGGAGAGGAGGAGGAGAGATCGAAGTGAGGATGGGCGGTTCTGAAAATTCCTAAGTGCTACTTATATACCCAGAGTATTGGTCCCCGTTCATGGCACCAACCGGGACCAATGCCGCCCTTTAGTCCCGGTTGGTGCCACCAACCGGGCCAAAGATCTGTTTTCAGCAGCCCAAAGGGCGGGAAACAGGGACCTTTGGTCCCGGTTGGTCGCACCAACCGGGACTAAAGGGGGGCATTGGTCCCGGTTGGTGCCACGAACCGGGACCAAAGGTGAGCATTGGTCCCGGTTCGTGGCACCAACCGGGACCAATGGGCTTGCACAGCGGCGTGGTGGTGGAAGTTTAGTCCCACCTCGCTAGTTGAGAGCGCCCCGCACCGGTTTATAAGCTCGACTGCCTCGTCCCTATTGAACTCCTCTGAACTGCAGGCCTATGGGCCTAATCTAACAGTGTTATGCTTGTGGGCCTGCTGGGCCTTCTACGGGCCTGAATCCTGGCCCAATTAGCTGGGTTTCTAGTCGTATTCAGGCCGTGGTGGCCTAGTAGGTGGCATTTTTTTCTGTTTTCTTTTTTGCTTTATTTTTTTTTTGCAGTTTTCCAGTGATTCTTTTTGCTGTTAGGTCACAATAATTATAGACTTTCTGTTAGTGCCATTAATTTTCAAATTTGAATAGTTTAAATTTGAATTCTTTTAAGTTTGTGTGAATCACTAGTTTGTGAATAACTTTACTATAAAAATAGATTTTTGAGTGATTCTTTTTCCTGCTATTTAATATTATTGGTTTTATCATTATATTAAATTGGTAATTTTTGGTTATTTTAAATGTCTGTTTTAATCAAGAACATATTTTGTTATTTTAGTTTGCTATTAAAGTTTCTAACAAAAAATTCTTTATGAAATTCTTTTTGCCATTAATGTTTTGAACAGAAAATACTTTGATATTTTTAGTTGCATAAATTTTATATAATTTTTAGTTTAAAAAATACTAGAGGTTTATAAAAGCATTTTAGTTGATTCCTTTTGCTATTAGAGTTTTATAAAAGCTTTTTAGTTGATTTTTTTTGTTATTGAAGAATATTATAGTTTTGTTTTAGTTGATCATAATAGAATATTTTAATTGATTATTTTAAGTTCATTCTTTTTGCTATTAGTTCGTTCTTTTTGCGCTAAATGACCCTGAAATTGAAAAGCACTACAAATGAACTCTAAAAAGGTTGAAAGTTGGCATGGTATCATCATTTCACCCACATAGCATGTGCTAAAAAGTTGAGAGGGTTACGGCAAAAACTGGATGCACTTCGTGTACAAAACAGGCAATCTCTTTCGAAGTATCAGGGCTTCGAACGAAAACTCGTCTGTTACAAAGGGATTTCATTTTTTTGAACTTATTTGAACTTCAGACTTTTTGTGTGTTCAAAATGCACCATTCAAAGCCACATCATCAATTTTCAACCCTTTCTGACTTCATTTGTTATTTTTCATGCATTTACTGATTTTTTTTGAGCTATATGACCCTGAAATTGAAAAGCACTACAAATGAACTCTGAAAAGGTTGAAAGTTGGCATGGTATCATCATTTCACCCACATAGCATGTGCTAAAAAGTTGAGAGGATTACGGCAAAAACTGGATGCATTTCGTGTACAAAACGGACAATCTCTTTCGAAGTATCAGGGTTTCATACGGAAACTCGTCTGTTACAAAAGGCATTTCATTTCTTCACATGTAACTGCAGTGATATTCTAGATCAAAGGCATCATCATAATAATTGTGGAGAGAAAGTCTTCATTTTTTCTTCGCTTGTGTCCTTTGCTTATTGCGTCGTAACCATGGATATTCTTCATCGCTTAACAGGGTGCTTGGGTCAGCCTTGACTTTGAAGGGAGGAATTTCATGAAACTTTTTATAATCTTCAGACATGTCTGTCTTACCCTCCAATCCCACGATGTCTTTTTTCCTGAAAGAACTATGTGGCGTTTTGGCTCATCGTATGATGTATTCGCTTCCTTATTTTTTCTTTTTCTCGGTTTGGTAGACATGTCCTTCACATAGAAAACCTGTGCCACATCATTGGCTAGGACGAATGGTTCGTCTATGTACCCAAGATTATTCAGATCCACTGTTGTCATTACGTACTGTGGGTCTACCTGTACCCCGCCTCCTGACATATTGACCCATTTGCACTTAAACACAGGGACCTTAAAATCATGTCCGTAGTCAAGTTCCTATATGTCCACTATGTAACCATAATATGTGTCCTTTCCCCTCTTGTTTGCTGCATCAAAGCGGACACCGCTGTTTTGGTTGGTGCTCTTTTGATCTTGAGCGATCGTGTAAAATGTATTCCCATTTATCTCGTATCCTTTGTAAGTCAATACAGTCGAAGATGGTCCCCTGGACAACGAGTACAGCTCATCAGAAACAGTGTTGTCACCTCTGAGACATGTTTCCAACCAACTGCCGAAAGTCTTGATGTGTTCACATGTAATCCAGTCGTCACACTGCTCCGGGTGTTTGGAGCGCAGAATGTTCTTGTGTTCATCGACATACGGGGTCACCAAGGTAGAGTTCTGTAGAACTGTGTAGTGTGCTTGAGACCAAGAATGCCCGTCCCTACATATTATTGAGTCCCCTCCTAGCGTGCCTGTCAGTCTCCCCTCATACCGCGATTGAGGGAGGCCAATCTTCTTAAGGCCAGGAATGAAGTCAACACAAAACCCAATGACATCCTCTGTTTGATGGCCCATGGAGATGCTTCCTTCTGGCCTAGCGCGGTTACGGACATATTTCTTTAGGACTCCCATGAACCTCTCAAAGGGGAACATATTGTGTAGAAATACAGGGCCCAGAATGACAATCTCGTCGACTAGATGAACTAGGACGTGCGTCATGATATTGAAGAAGGATGGTGGGAACACCAGCTCGAAACTGACAAGACATTGCGCCACATCACTCCTTAGCCTTGGTAGGATTTGTGGATCGATCACCTTCTGAGAGATTGCATTGAGGAATGCACATAGCTTCACAATGGCTAATCGAACATTTTCCGGTAGAAGCCCCCTCAATGCAACCGGAAGCAGTTGCGTCATAATCACGTGGCAGTCATGAGACTTTAGGTTCTGGAACTTTTTCTCTGCCATATTTATTATTCCCTTTATATTCGACGAGAAGCCAGACGGGACCTTCATACTGAGCAGGTATTCAAAGAAGATTTCCTTCTCTTCTTTGGTAAGAGCATAGCTGACAGGACCTTCATACTGCTTTGGAGGCATGCCGTCTTTTTCGTGCAAACGTTGCAGGTCCTCCCGTGCCTCCGGTGTATCTTTTGTCTTCCCATACACGCCCAAGAAGCCTAGCAGGTTCATGCAAAGGTTCTTTGTCACGTGCATCACGTCGATTGAAGAGCGGACCTCTAGGTCTTTCCAGTAGGGTAGGTCCTAAAATATAGATTTCTTTTTCCACATGGGTGCGCGTCCCTCAGCGTCATTCGGAACAGATAGTCCGCCGGGACCCTTTCCAAAGATTACATGTAAATCATTGACCATAGCAAGTACGTGATCACCGGTACGCATGGCGGGCTTCTTCCGGTGATCTGCCTTGCCTTTGAAATGCTTGCCTTTCTTTCGACATTGATGGTTGGTCGGAAGAAATCGACGATGCCCCAGGTACACATTCTTCCTGCATTTGTCCAGGTATATACTTTCGGTGTCAGCTAAACAGTGCGTGCATGCGTGGTATCCCTTGTTTGTCTGTCCTGAAAGGTTACTGAGAGCAGGCCAATCATTGATGGTTACAAACAGCAACGCATGCAGTTCAAATTCCTCCTGTCTGTGCTCATCCCACACACGTACACCGTTTCCATTCCACAACTGTAAAAGTTCTTCAACTAATGGCCTTAGGTACACATCAATGTCGTTGCCGGGTTGCTTAGGGCCTTGGATGAGTACTGGCATCATAATGAACTTCCGCTTCATGCACAGCCAAGGAGGAAGGTTATAGATACATAGAGTCACGGGCCAGGTGCTGTGATTGCTGCTCTGCTCCCCAAAAGGATTAATGCCATCCGCGCTTAAACCAAACCATACGTTCCTTGCGTCACCTGCAAACTCCTCCCAGTACTTTCTCTCAATTTTTCTCCACTGCGACCCGTCAGCGGGTGCTCTCAACTTCCCGTCTTTCTTACGGTCCTCTCTGTGCCATCGCATCAACTTGGCCTGCTCTTTGTTTCTGAACAGACGTTTCAACCGTGGTATTATAGGAGCATACCACATCACTTTCGCAGGAACCCTCTTCCTGGGGTGCTCGCCGTCAACATCACCAGGGTCATCTCGTCTGATCTTATACCGCAATGCACCGCATACCGGGCATGCGTTCAAATCCTCGTACGCACCGCGGTACAGGATGCAGTCATTAGGGCATGCATGTATCTTCTGCACCTCCAATCCTAGAGGGCATACGACCTTCTTTGCTGCGTACGTACTGTCGGGCAATTCGTTATCCTTTGGAAGCTTCTTCTTCAATATTTTCAGTAGCTTCTCAAATCCTTTGTCAGGCACAGCATTCTCTGCCTTCCACTGCAGCAATTCCAGTATGGTACCGAGCTTTGTGTTGCCATCTTCGCAATTGGGGTACAACCATTTTTGATGATCCTCTAACATGCGATCAAACTTCAGCTTCTCCTTTTCACTTTCGCACTGTCTCTTTGCATCAACAATGACCCGGCGGAGATCATCATCGGGCACATCGTCTGGTTCCTCTTGATCTTCAGCTTCCCCCATTGCAGCATCACCGTATTCAGGGGGCACATAGTTGTCATCATCCTCTTCTTCTTCGCTGTCTTCCATTATAACCCCTCTTTCTCTGTGCTTGGTCCAAACATTATAGTGTGGCATGAAACCCTTATAAAGCAGGTGGGTGTGAAGGATTTTCCGGTTAGAGTAAGACTTCGTATTCCCACATATAGGGCATGGACAACACATAAAACCATTCTGCTTGTTTGGCTCAGCCACTTCGAGAAAATTATGCACGCCCTTAATGTACTCGGAGGTGCGTCTGTCACCGTACATCCATTGCCGGTTCATCTGCGTGCATTATATATAATTAAGTGTGTCAAAAACCATTACAGAATATCATGAATAGATAAGTGACCAAATTAATAGAAGTTCATCATCACATTAAAACCAAAGTACATACATAGTTCTCATTGAACAACATAGCTCTCCAGAGCATCTAATTAAACCATACATTGAAACTATGTAAAATATTTCAATGCAACAACAAATGCGATCATAATCGCAACCAAGGTAACAATTGATTCAATGGCATAATGATACCAAGCCTCGGTATGAATGGCATATTTTCTATACTTTCTAATCTTGAAGCGCATTGCATCCATCTTGATCTTGTGATCATCGACGACATCCGCAACATGCAACTCCAATATCATCTTCTCCTCCTCAATTTTTTTCAATTTTTCCTTCAAGTAATTGTTTTCTTCTTCAACTAAATTTAACCTCTCGACAATAGGGTCGGTTGGAATTTTCGGTTCACATACCTCCTAGATAAAAAAATCTATGTCACGTTGGTCGGCATAATTGTCATAAACAATAAATGAACCAAATAGTTATAAAATATAATATATACCACATCCGAATCATAGACAGGACGAGGGCCGACGGGGGCGGATACCAAAACCATCGCACTATATAATAACAAACAATAATAAAAGTAAGAAAATTATACAAGTATCTATCTAAATCATACAAGTAAGAATTTTTCTTTTTTAGAAAGAAGATAAGAACAAGAGGCTCACCACGGTGGTGCCGGCGACGAGATCGGCGCGGGCGATCGACGGCGGTGAAGACGGGGACGGGACGTGACGGACCGCTAAATCTAGACAAATCTTGAGGAAAATGGAGCTTGGAGGTCGAGCTTGGAGAGAAGAAAGCTTAAGTAGTGTGGCTCGGGCATTTCATCGAACATCTTATGTGCATAGGAGGTGAGCTAGAGCACCACAAAGCCCTTCCCTAGCCGGCAAGAAAAAACAGAGCAGTGGAGTGCTCTGCTTGCGGGCGAGGGGGTATATATAGGCACCTCATTGGTCCCGGCTTTGGTCCCGGTTCCAGACACGAACCGGGACCAATGGGCGCCCATTGGTCCCGGTTCGTGTCTGGAACCGGGACCAAATGGTCCAGACTAATCGGGACCAATGCCCCACGAGGCCCGCCGGCCCCCTGGGCGCACGAACCGGGACGTATGCCCCCATGGGTCCCGGTTCGTCACTGAATCGGGACTAATGGGCTGGCCAGGCCTGGACCAAAGCCCTGTTTTCTACTAGTGCATGCATGACTGATGAGGTGGGAGAGTGCATGCTGTAAGAATTAAAAATAATGTATTTGGTGCATAGCTGTAAAAATAGTACTAGTTGACGCTGACATATGGCACACCTGGTGAGATGAAAGGTTGCATGTTGAGAGGACTGCTTACAGTGTGGATAAACTTTTTAACAATATATAAGATAAGGAACCCATAATGGAACTCACTGAAACCCATACGGAGCATACGCTAATAGCTCGAGTGAAACTCGAACTGCTACGAAATCCATTGGAACACACGTGGAAAACTACGTGAAACCAGAACCACAAATAAAGTCACTACTCACTAAAAGCTACATGAAACAATAATTGGTTTCAGAAAGTTTCATCGTTGTCTCGTTCGTGTGTTCAAAGCATGATAACTTTAAATTCTGAAAAGTATATTCAACCTCGATCTTGTTTGAAGCATCTTGTGAAGATAAAGACAATGGTAACTGGCAACTATCGCTTCGTTGTGGCACGCAAACCAGAAACCTAGCCATCAATGGTGCTCGGGTTTTCTGTGCCTCCCATTGGCACTGTCATGGGTCTGCCTCATCCTCTGTGGCCTTATGATCATGGAGGCGTAGTGGATGTAGTTTTTAATTCTGATGTTCTTCGTACTAGCTCGATGAATAGATCGGGTCTTCGTACAGATCGCGAATTGATAAGAAATGATTGTGCCCAAATAGATTTTAAAAATCTGTTTTTTTTTTTGCGCATGAGAGAGCCGACACAGCCTGTTAGGCCACGTGGTTTTGGGCCCACGGAACAGTGAGAGAGAGATGGGCCAGACGACGACGACGACTTGGCGACGACCAGATCCATCCCTGGTCGTTGTTTACGCGTTGCGGTGAGTGACCAGATCCATACTCTTCTCATCTCACTCCACTGCTGCCACTCTCCTGCGCCTTGCCCTCGTCTCGCGGTGCACTCGTCGCCGGCGCCCGAGCTTCCCCTCGCCGGGCCAGCCGCCGGGGTTACCTCACGGTCGCCGCAGTCCGCCACTCTGCGGCAGATCCATCCTGCTAGCTAGGTACGTGTACGACCACCCCTTGCCGTGCTTCGATCTCTTTGTAGTGCGCATTGGCACCCGCCGGCACGGGGTCGATCCGTAGCTCGTTCGGCGCAGCAATGATTGGGCTCACCTCCGTCAATCCATTCTCTTTCAGATCCAGATCGACGACGCCGAGGAAAACAATCCACTGTTCACCCGGCACGCCGACTATCGTGTCGCCGGCGCCCGAGCTCCCAGCCCCCTTCTCCTCGCCTGCCGAGGCGCCGGTGTTTCTTCGCGACCGCCGCAGCGCAGTTTACCCTGCCGCCGGATCCATCCCGCGAGGTACGGCCCCGTCGTCAACTCGCTCCCTACTTCGATCTCCTCCGATGCCGCCGTCGGCGCTGCGCATTGGACTTCGCCGGCACTGGGCACGCTGTGTAGCTCGTTTGGTGCAGCAATGGTCGGGCTCACCTCCGTGAATCCATTCTCTTTCAGGACCAGATCGACGACGCGGAGAAGAGGAAATAATCCACTGTTCACCGTCAGTGCGCTTGGCCAACACTGCGAAGTGCGAACCAAGCGAGCTTGCTCTGAGTTGCACGATAATCAGGTATGAACCAATAAAAACTCAGCTTCCACGGGAGAGATTTGTAACTAGCTGTTCAGTGTAATAATCCCTCCTCCTTTTCAGGTTGTCAATTTGTAGTTAGCTGTTTACTGTCAGTGCATTCTGCAACCTGACATCCACGCACATTTTTTACTAGCCGAGCACTGAGATAGCATGGCCATTTTTGGTGCAGCAATGGTCGGGCTCACCTCTGTTAATCTATCTTCTTTCAGGTTCAGATCGATGAAGCGGAGAATAAATCAAATCCACTGTTCACTTGCACTGCGAATTGAGCGAACTGTGCCGCTGGGTTGCACCACAATCTGGTATGAACCCATCTCTCTGTGTCTCCGACACAACTAAAAAGTCAGGCTCCATGGGAGCGATCTGTACCTAGATGTTCAGTCTACTAACTCATGCTCTCCTCTTTTTCAGGTTGTTGATTTGTAGCTAGCTGTTTACTGTCAGTGCATCCAGCAACCTGTCCTCCACGCACAGTTGACTGGCCCAGCTCTGAGCTAGCATGACCATGGAGGCTGCACTCGTCAGCGTGGTGACGGGAGTCCTCAAACCCGTCATAGGGAAGCTGACTGTTCTTCTCGGCAATGAGTACAAGCGTTTCAAGACAGTTCGCAAGGAGATCAAGTCCCTCACTCATGAGCTCACCGCCATGGAGGCTTTTCTCATGAAGATGTCTGAGGTGGAGGATCCTGATGTGCAGGATAAGGTCTGGATGAATGAGGTGCGGGAGCTGTCCTATGACCTGGAGGATGCCATCGACGACTTCATGCAAAGCATCGGTGACAAGGACGAAAAGCCAGATGGCTTCATTGAGAAGATCAAGAGCTCACTAGGAAAGTTGGGGAAGATGAAGGCTCGCCGGCGGATTGGCAAGGAGATCCAAGATCTGAAGAAACAAATCAAAGAGGTGGGTGAGAGGAATGCAAGGTACAAGGGTCGTGAGACCTTCTCCAAGACCGCCAATGCGACCGTTGACCCTAGAGCTCTTGCTATCTTCGAGCATGCATCAAAGCTCGTCGGAATTGATAAGCCCAAGGCTGAGATAATCAAACTGTTAACAGAAGAGGATGTCGTCCGTGCTTCAGGGCAACAACAACAACCGAAGATAGTCTCTATTGTTGGACCTGGAGGTATGGGCAAGACAACTCTTGCAAACCAAGTGTATCAAGAGCTTAAAGGACAATACGAGTGTTGGGCTTTCGTCTCAGTTTCACGAAATCCAGACTGGATGACTATCTTGAGAACCATTCTCAGTGAAGTGGCTAGGAAAGACTATGGTGGCACGAAAGCTGGGAGTACACAACAACTCATCAGCAAGATCACTGATTTCCTAGAAGACAAAAGGTACATTCTGTCTTTAATATTTTTTCATTTCTACTTGTCATCTTTGAATGTATAAAATAGTTACTTAGATGTCATAGGAAGATTGTACTAGTGGAATTTGTTAAAAAGTTCCATATAATTCTATGCTCACAAATCTCCTTCATTACATAGGCACATCACTACTCCCTTTTATTGTGTAATTATATGGCATAAGTTTGTGTCAGGAGTAGAGCCCCATAACACTACATTTTCTCACAGTACTAACTTGGCTCACTTTTCTTTCTAATTCTCCTTGAGCCCTTTACCTCATGACTGATTTTGCAAGTGTGGCATCCATGTTCCCTGATTTTCACACGAAATTTGTCACACACATTACTTTTTTCTACCTCCACCTCTCCCTTCTCTGGGTCCCTTGTTTCTTTAGACCAGATGCATCGTGCCTTGATACATACACTCTTCTTCCTATCCTCTCTCGTCCCGCCAGCCGAACGCCACACTGCTCTATCAAGACCAGCTCCATTGAGATCCACTAGGCATCAGCCACTATTGTTGCCCTACATGGCCATACATTACTGGCAATGTAGCCATCCAAAATCGAAAAAACTATAGTTTACTAGGTTAAGTGAGCCTAATTTTTTTAATGGGAAAGCATGCCCAAATCAGTAGTCTACGAGGGAAAACACACATTTTATATATATTATATGTAGTTTACTCTGTTTTCATTTTAGATCACTGGATCTTTGGGTCCACACCCAGATTCTTTGCTTTGTTGCTCATGACCACCTGATCGACGCCAATGTATAATTATACATCTTTTTATCCATCTCTTGTCTTTCAACATAATTGTCCAGTCTTGATCTTTTCTGTGGGCATGCCTCTTGTCTAAACAATTGCTTATCCCCCTTGCTCTGTGTAATTCTCCAAACTAACATGGACATGCAAAAGGAATTAAGTATGTAACATATGCCCTTTTAGCACGTGTGTGCTTATCCTTTTCATTTTGACAATGTTAACGTGTTTCGTTTACTCTTTGTCTGTCTACACAGCACACTTTACTTACAGCTATGCTAATTTGTCCTTGTACAGGTACTTTATTGTTGTTGACGATATATGGGACGTGGATACGTGGGATATTATTAAGCGTGCATTCCCCGCTACAAGTTCTACCAGAAGAATAATCACCACCACTCGTATGAACAGTATTGCTCATTTATGTTGTTCATCATTCAATGGTCATATTTACAATATAAGGGCTCTTGATATGGTGCACTCAAGACAGTTATTTCACACAAGATTATTCAAGTCCGATGAAGATTGCCCTTCATACCTTCAAGAAATTTCTGAGCAGATATTGGAAAAATGCGATGGGTTACCTTTGGCGATCATTGCTATATCTGGTTTGTTGGCTAACACAGAAAGAACAGAAAATACATGGAATCAAGTAAAAGATTCAATTGACCGTGCACTTGAAAGGAATCTAAGCGTCGAAGGAATGATGAAGATTTTGTCACTTAGTTACTTTGATCTTCCTGCTTATCTAAAAACTTGCCTCTTATACCTAAGCATATATCTAGAAGATTCTGCTGTTGAGAAGGAGGGCCTGATAAGAAGATGGATTGCTGAAGGATGCATTCATAGAGAAGGCAGATACATGGCATATGAGGTAGGAGAAAGGTGTTTTAATGAACTACTCAATAGGGGTTTGATCCAACCTGGGAAGACAGATAACTATGGCAAGGTGAATAGTTGTCGAGTTCACGACACAATTCTTGATTTCATCATATCCAAGTCTACAGAAGAGAACTTTGTTACTTTACTTTGGTGTTCCCATTCTGACAATGGGGAATCAAAGCAAAGTTGTTCGTCGACTCTGTCTACAAGGTGTAAAGGAAGGAAATTCAACAGTACTAACAGCAGGTCTCGTGTTTTCCCATGTCCGATCACTTACTATGGTTAGAGGTCTGCTGGAAATCCCTTCTTTGGAGAAGTTCAGACATCTGCGTGTTCTTGACTTGATGTATTGCTCTGAATTGGAAGATCATCATCTTGAAAGTATAGTGAGGTTGTTCCAGCTGAGGTACCTGAACCTCCAAGGTACAAGAATAAGCGAGCTGCCAGAACAAATCGGGCGTTTAGGGTGCTTAGAGATTCTGAACCTAAGACGCACTCGTGTAGGGGAATTACCTGCATCTATTGTTGATCTCAGAAAATTGATGCATCTACTTGTTGATGATTATGTTAAATTTCCTGATGGGATTGCAAAGATGCAAGCACTGGAGACGTTGGAAAGTGTCATCGTCTCCAATCAGCCATTTGACTTCCTGTGCGGCCTTGGTCAACTAATGAATTTGAGGAAACTGCGGCTTATCCTTGATTCCGAATTTGATTCTGACACTGAGGATACAAATATGGTTGGGGAGGAGCACAACAAAGCTATTATCTCCTCCCTGTGTAAGCTAGGCACCCAGAATCTCCGCTCCCTAGATATTTGGCTTGGGCGCAGCCTCTTACATGAGGAATCTTTGTGCCTGCCTACCCTCGAGGATCTTTCTCTCTCTCTTCCGGCCTTCCCAACATGGGTGGGCTCCCTCAGAAACCTCCAACGGTTACGCCTTGTTGTGGAGGGGCTCAAGCAGGACGACCTCTGCACCCTTGGGGCTTTACCTAGTCTGCTGATTCTGCATCTGGAGGAAACAACAGAGTCAAACGAAAAGCTCAGAATCAGTGGTGATGTTGGGTTCCGATTCTTGAAGATTTTTATTTATGGCAGATGTTTTAAACCAATAGATCTGATGTTTTGGACAGGGTCCATGCCAAAGCTTGAAAAACTAGAGCTTAATGAGTTTCGCATGGTTGAAGCCAACTCTCTCGGCTTTGGAATTGAGAACCTCCCTTGCCTCACTAGTGTCAAATGCATTGATGTTCAGGGTGACGATGGCATTGTTGAAGCCGTGAAGACTGTCATGGAGAGAGGAGCCAGCACACATCCCAACCACCCTAGTCTACTCTTTGAGAGAGTATGCTATACTTGGAATTGGTAACAAGCCAAAAACAGGGGAGTTGCTTCTGCTCGTCGTCCGGCCGGCCAGCCGGTTCTCAAGTTTAATACTAGTGTCTAGCTCGATTCATCTCTCTTTTATGATACACTATTCTCTCCGTCGCATAATGTTCTATGGATAATCATACAAAATTGTAGAATTGAACAAGACTGCTACTGTACTGCATTTTCTGTAATAATCAGTCATCCGTACGTGTTGATGGTTTAATATTATTGGGCGACCATTCGTAGTCATCATTCTGTTGCTGTCATGCTCTTTGGGAAGTCGTCATTCTGTAGCTGTACCGGTAATACATTTCTCCTTTGCTCTTTTATCCACCTGTATGTAGTCATTGTGCTCTTTTATGAAGCAAGCTTTTGTTTGCTTACGGTTGTTTACAGCTTATAATATAAGCCTGTCAACTGGTATGTATTACTGTCAATTAAATCCTGGTTTTACAGTTCATCTGTTAATCAATTGCAGCAGTAACCAGGTCAGTATTGGCTGATTATTGGGCACTCGAGTGTTGTGGCTGATCGATGTTGTTGGAAACCATCTTGAGGCCAGATTAATTCCTGCTGTCAACAATCCCAGTTCAGAGTTGTCATTCAGAAAATGTGTGCTCTTTCTGAATGGGTAAACCGCCTTCGGTTCAGTTTATCTGTCGAGGAGACCGGGCATTTATACAAAAGTTTATACAAAAGTTTAACCGTCAGATTCAGTTTAACTACAAGCACTGTACTGGTGTAGGAGACATCTCTTGAGCACTGTACTGGTTGTCATTCAGAAAATGTGTAAGTTGTTTCTCAATAGGTAGGTACTCAAATCCGTGAGTAGCAGTTGCACGATTCATCCTCCAGTTAGAGATTAGTACATATACGTGAGGTGCTGGCAGTTATTTGCTTCAGCGAGTTCTTCCAAGCTCAGTGCCCTTGTTGTAGTATCCTGATCTCTTCTCTTATTCTTGACGACTTCTATGGTGTTATATATGCTTACAGTCTTTCTCCATCAGAATAAGATTGCTATATAGTATTGCTGCTGTTACAACTTGATGTCACCAGTCATTAACTAATTTTGCAGTAGCAGATGATTATTGCTAGCTAGCTACTCTCCAGATGCTTGAGGACGGCAGATGATTATTTCTGTGTCCTGCCTGATGTTGGAACAGACACACTCTGTTTCTTTTCTTTTTTTTTTGAAACAAGGCAAAAAGTTTGCCATTTTCATTGATTAAGAAGAGGAGTTTGAATTACAGACACCGCCATCGCGGCAAAATCTAACAAATTACTATCGCGGCATTACATGGCTCAAGTGTTTGGCCCCCGCAAAAACCCAAGGGGTTGCTTCTTCCTTAATAGCTCGAACAATCACCGCCACCGACGCCGCCTTGTTCCCAAAGACACGTGCATTTCTTTCTTTCCGGATTTCCCAACGAACTCGGTGGATCAGGGAGGAAAGAGCCTTCCTCTGCTGCGCATGATTGATGATTGCTTCCCACCAGTCCTTGAGCATCAGGGAGGAAAGAGCCTTCCTCTGCTGCGCATGATTGATGATTGCTTCCCACCAGTCCCTGAGCATCAGGGAGGAAAGAGCCTTCCTCTGCTGCGCATGATTGATGATTGCTTCCCACCAGTCCTTGAGCATCAGGGAGGAAAGAGCCTTCCTCTGCTGCGCATGATTGATGATTGCTTCCCACCAGTCCTTGAGCGTGTCGAAGCTATGCCAAGTTGTTGTGTCAGCCTGAATATCTAGCCAAGAGAGCACCTCCTTCCAAACTGTGATCTATGCACATGAGCAGTTACCACAATTTTGTTTTTCCTAATGCACATGCTGATAAGCTAATTATGGTCAAAGGTGAATCCCCATGGGTTACTGCATTTTGCAACAGAGAGAGCGAGACAATGTACTTGCTGAGTGAAGTTTGTACCAGCTGAAAACTCTGAAAAATTAACTTGAGAACCGGATGAGGAGGAGTAGCAACTCTCATTTGGTGATATTCTTACTTTTTTGGCTTGTTTACCCAGGTTATGCATGTCTGGCAGCGAGTGTTGCAGCTGAATCTCTTGGGTCCATTCAATAAGAGAGTGTTGGTGTGTGTCCAGCATCAGCTGAATCTCTGTCCGAGCATGTCTAGCAGTCTGCTAGTGAAGCATCTGCGAAACTTGCTACAAATGTCTCGTCTACTCAAGAAATCAAGAGCTGGTGCTCCTTACACTGAGTTCAGGATGGGTCCTTGGCGATCTTTGAGGACAGCTGGTAGCGACTTCAATGCCCAGATCCATCGACGTCATCTTCGTCAAGGAAACAGAGAGCCTCTCCGTTTCCAACGATGTATACCACTGAAAAAGGAAAACGGAAAATCACAATTCGAATTACATACAAGTCACGCATGTTGATTAGCTTTCTCACAATTGCATCTCAGCAGTGTTGAATACAGAACTGAATAAGCACCTGAAGGGCACGGTTGATCCCCTCCCACAAGCAGAATGGGCATGTCAACTGCACACAATGTCTGTAGCTGAAAACTCTGAATATTAACTTGAGAATCGGGGGAGCAGGAGTCAGCAGCAACTCTCATGTTTGGTGATGTTCCTGGTTTTCGGCTTGGTGATCTACTCATCATGTGAACAATAGAAGCCCCTGATCATGTACATGAGGCAAGGAAACATAAGTTAAAGAATAGCCTTGTGAATCAATCATCATCAACAGAAAAAAGGAGTAACATCTCAAAGAGCTTCCCAGCAAGAAAACTGCACCTTCAGCTAGAAATGCATTGCATTACCCAACCAAGACGACGAAAGGGGAGCATTTTTCCGAGTCAAACTTGTTGCATAGGTTGCTCTTTTCACATATCTGAAAGGGAACTGAAACTCTAACAAGCCTCAACTGCAAAATGTTTTCGACTGCTGAGAGACAAGACATACAGTTTTGAATGACAACCTGGATGATCTAGATCTAGAAATTCACAACATTCAACTACATAAATGTGACAGGGCAAATGGAGTAAAAAAGGCTGGCCATGATGGTCACGACCTGCACCCATCTATACAATGCATATGCATCCATCCATCTACCAGCAACATATATACTACTGTACAATACTCACTCAACTTTCAGCCAACAACTCTTAGCACCCAAAGGATCCATACTCATATATACACCAAAGATAAGCAATTCTGTCGCGTGCATATATCAGCTCCATGCAACAGTAAACAAAACTACATAGTATATAATTCTGAAAGTAGCAGTACGTACATTGAAGTTCTGACTTAACATAGTTGCAAACGAGTAGAGCTCGTCATTGGGGAGTCTGTCTCAATCCCATTACACAGCTAGCACTTGATGCATTACACGGTTGCAATTTGTTTGTTATTAAAGACTGAGGAGCAACTAACTACTCAGGGGAACACTTGAATCGCTAAACAGCGCAACATAAGGAAAACATGACCGCAGTGAGCCTCGCCCCACAGAGCAGAGAACACGAACCTCCTCCCGATCAGTGTCATATGCCATCAATGTGTTGTCCCGATGACTAGCATAGCAAATTAAACTACGATCTGGATGACATGAGATGATATAGTATTCATAGTGATAGACTGCACCTCTCTCGTTCACCAACTTGTTATTGTTCACATGCTGCTTCAGCGTCCATTCATCTGAATCATACTTCTCAAGACACCAGATGGAAACTTGTCGGCGATTTCCTGTGTGCACCATGTAATGCAAGTGCCCTTGGGACCGACCAAGAAAACCAATCTCAAAACTTTTCACTCCTTCTGGCACTGCAATTGCCCTCCATTTCTTCCCCTCGATGTCTACCGACACTACTGTAGACCTATCAATGACAAAATGCAGCATCCCTTGATGAAACACACATCTGCTGCAAATGCTGATATCAGAGTCCCACCCACTTTCCATGAAGTTCCATGATCCAGTCCCCGACGAGTATATATTTATGCCCGCCACCTGCCAACACTCTTTCAACACAATCTGAAACACATGGAAATGGGAGGAAACATCACGATCGAAAGCCAAATGAAATGTGTCTTCCTGAGCTACACAACTGGAGTCAGCTGGCAATGCGGGTAACACGACCCATCTCTCTGTGGCAGGATTGCAAACTAAACGGCGGAACGGACGCTGAGAAGAGCAGCACAGGAGAAGGCCATCACAACAGTCCTCCAGCCTGACGAGCTCAAACTCAGGCGGCAAGAAGGGGAAACTGGGATCAATCTGAGGTCCTTCACCGATATTGGCAAAGTGCCGAGCTACTTTGGGAGAGCGCCCTATGTCTTCGGTGTCGAAGAAGAAGCCAGCGAGGGCCTGTTGTATCTTCTTGAGGTGTTCGGGGTCGGAGATGAGGCAGCGCCAGTGCGTGTCGACGCACTTGCAGCAGCACAGCGACTTGAATGGCAGCCGTGACAGGATCTCGACGATGAGTGCGTCAGGAAAGTCGGTGAGAACAGTCTGCAGTTTTTTCTTCCTGCTAGATCTCCTCGCCATCGCAAAAGAAGCTCAACCTGAGATCGATTAGTACTTGAAATGTGAGATGATCCCTACAGTAACATAAAAATGAATTTTTTCACTTGGCGGTCAGGTTCAAAGCTTGTCACCTTGTGATAAAATAATTAAAATGCATATAACAAGCAACTACTTATGAACACAATGCAAAATAGGTGGTTCAAAAGAACAGCACAATCTTGAGAAGGTAAGCGCTAAGCCAGGTCCATTGAGTTGGCGCTTATTTCAAACACAGATCAGAAATAGATTTATTATTAACAATCTTCATGTGCAAGTACTTAATCAGAGTAGTAGCTGCGCATCTGTACCGTATGTTCAGTTCCAAAGATTTAAGGAACTAGTAACAAGAAACTCAAAATCAGGTTATGCATGCAGGTACAGCCACAACATGTCTTGGAGATGCTCAGAGAAAAACTCTGAATTGCCTTGCTGCTTGCACCACTATCAACAACGACGACGGTGCCTGTGCTTCCTTCTGGAATGACAGTTGGTTGATAACAATACAAGCTAGCTGCCCAAATGGGATGACGAATAACAGATGGATGAGAGGCCATCAGAGAACAAATTCTGAGGCGCAATATAACTCTTTCATCAGGATAAGACCGCTTGTTCTCACCACTCACCTGGGTGATGGCCATGACGTTATAACCTGGAACCTCACAGCTAATAACTGCTACTCTGCTGGTTCTTCCTACAACACCCAATTCCTTGGAAAGATCAAGGATCAAGATTAGGTCTGTGAAAACTGAAGGAAAAGTGTGTTTTTCCATTTGGCTGCTTCTCCAAACATGCTGCGGTGTGTCCTATGTGTGATCAGGTTGGTGAAAGTGCAGTTCACTTGACGCTGCTCTGCGCTTTCGCCAAGCAGGTTTGGTGTGCTTTGGCTACCTAGCACGCTGCTGCTGCGGATGCTGCTATGACTGCTACCTCTATCTCCAACTGGTGTTGCAAAACCTCAAGATACACCAAGAAGGCCAGAACCGCACTACGAGATCTCAGGTCATGACTGGTGTTGCAGAACTGGCTGGTGCTATAATTCTTTTCTTAGCTACAATCCTAGAAAAACTATTAAGCTGGTCCAGAAATTTAGTACGACTAACATACAGCGAATTCAAAGTCCAAGCACTCAATCTTGTCAAGAAAACAACATTTGTTTGCTCCCTTATAAGAAAAGAAAAGAGTCAGGACTCTGACGAAACATTCTGCAAACAATTATAACTCAGAAAGCAAGCAGAGAAACATGGCCTGAAGCAGACTCAAGTAATTAGGACACCAAACACCCACTGAGACTTTACATGCCAACAAAGAATTAATTGATCAGCAAACAGGGCTTAGTTTTGGAGTAGTGATGACATAGATAGATACATGGATAATGGCTAACATAGATAGATTACTTGGTATATACATGGATGATGGATAGTTCAATGGCATGGATAACATACATGGGCATAACTTAGCTGCAACCAACACAAGAGAGTTGATAGAGACAGACAGATAGCTAGCAAGATACGTAGATAGAGATATACGAATCAAATTGAGGATCCCAGGCACCTACTATGCAACGCTACCTATATACAGCAACATGATATAGCAGCTAGGGCAAGACCACACTAATAACTCCATGGGTATGCAGCCAAACAAGCATGCAGATCACTAGGACAAAACAGTGCTTCAGCCACTTTACTACCTATGCCACGTACGGTGTAACATCGAAACGAATTTTGCATTTCTGATGAAGAGGCATTACCGCAAACACTTGGCGTGCACGGTGACTCAACTTGTAGGCGCTGCGATTTGGGCGCGCCCGGTGGCAGAGATAAAGGCCAACGTGGCCGTGCGTCCAGCGGAAGGACTCCTCGGTGCGCCCGGTCGAGGGAGGAGGGAGCTGGCGGGCGGCCGGCAGCGGGGGTCGAGGGAGGAGGAAGCTGGCACGCGACCGGTGGGCGCAGGGCCGTGGCTTTTCCACCACGCGCGACGCCAGCGGAGGTGCCAGGCGAGTACGGACAGGCAGCACAACCGGCCGTGGATCCCAGCCACCGGCGGCGGAGCTCGAGCGGCGACGAGCCGGCGGTGCACAGTCAAGCAGAGTTGAGCGGTGATGGATCGCTTGTGGCGAGTCTTCATGCGCCGGCCCACTACACTGTGATTAGTTTGGTTCACTGTGTATTGCTGGTTTATTACATTAGTTTCCACTAGTTTGTTGAGTTTACAAGACATTTTGTAAATAATATTCATACATTTAGAAAAATATTCTTATCATTAAAAATGTTGGCACGTACAAAAAATTGTTTTTCCCATTCCAAAAAATGTTCATGATATTTAAAAATTGTACATTGTGGACTTAAAAAATGGTCATCGTGTCTGAGAAAATGTCTGAAATTTTTGTCATGTATCTAAAACATATGTAACATGTATTATAAATCTTGGACATGAATCTAATTTTTTTTTTTGAACATGTATATGAAAATCTTTGATTGTATTTGTAAAAATGCTACATATATTAAAAAATTATAAAAGATAAAAAAAGAAGAAAATGGAAAGAAACTTACATAAAAAATAAAAAAGGAAAAACTAAGAAAAACTCTGTATTTTTTCTATACACATTTAAGATTTTCCAAATGCTTGATTAACATTTTTGCAAATACTTGTTCAACATTTAAAAAAAATACTTGTTCATCATTTTTTTAATATATGGTCAACATGTTTTCTATGCACATTTAACATTTTCCAAAACCTTGATTAACATTTTTTAAATACTTGTTCAACATTTTTTTCAAATGCTTGAGTAACATTTTTATATACATTATAATAAAATTCATCATTTTTTTATACATGGGCAACATTTTTCTATAAACATTTTCAAATGCATGATTAACATTTTTCAAAACATTATGTAAAGTATATTTTTGTAATATATATCTTTAGAGTACTTGGAAGCGTAAACGAAAGTAAAAGAAGAAAACAAAAAAGTAAAGAAAAACAATAACAAAAACAAAAACGAGGCACTGGCGTCCCACATAATGGGCCGGCCCATACATTCCCTCAAGTGCGAGGTGGTCAGCCAGGTGGAAGTTCGTCTCGCTTAACGCGAGACATAGTTGCGCCCTTTGTAGCGAAGGACACTTCTGTAGTGATTTTTTTTTTGGTTTATTCGTTTTGCTTTGTGTTTTTATTTTTTGTTTTCTGAAATGCTTGGAACTTTTAAATACAAAAAAATGAATATGTATTTGTTTAAAAAAATCGCTGTATATTTTTTTTAAAGACCAGTGTTTGTTAAAAGTTTACCGCATTAAAAAATTATTGTGTATTTAAAAATGCTCATCATGTTTAATAAAAATGTTCATTGTGCATTAAATAAAATGTTCAACTGCTTAGTAAATTGTTCATCATGTATTTAGAAATGAAATAAAGAAATAAAAAAAATTAAAAAAGAAATAAAGAAATAAAAAAGGAACAAAAAACTACGGCAGAAACGAAAAAGAACACTGCAGCAACGCATCGAACCAAACAGCAGAAAACATTTCATATACGACTTCTGATGTTCTCGTTGATACATCAAACATGAATGTTTGCATTCCCTTCTGGTAATGTGATTCTCTCAACTTGCCTGAGCAAAGGTAGTGAGCTACTGTGTCTAAATTGGGACAAAGCTAGACATTAAGGAAATATGGTGCCACTGTTATGCTAGGTTCCTAGACAAAACATTTCATAATTAAGCCCTTGCCGTTTTTCTCGACGATTTGAATGATGTTATATAGCTTACAGTTCATTGCAGTTTACTATAAACTTGCTATATGTTAGTGTTAAATTGTGATGTTACCGATGATACGCTTTCTGTGGCAGTGAAAGGGCTGCATGAAGATGATGATGGTGGTGTTACATCAGAATCACGGCACCCTGTCCTGAAAGCTCACCTTGAACTCAGAGACATTCTGATACGACCAGTTTTCGATTGTAGTCGGACCAGCGACAATGACAACGTACAAGCTGCTCCTCAGAATCAAGCTACCACAACTCTGTTAGTCACTGTTGGCGACATATATGTGACGTCATATTTACGACCGAGCTTTGAAAATAAACTAGTTGTTGTTACAAAATTGCATCCGGACATACTAAGAGAGATGAGTATTGTTCACGCAAAAGAAGAAGACTGCAGAAAGAAATACAGATTGGAACTAGTACAAGGAATAACTCCGCCTATGTCTTCTAGGCATAGCCGGTCCCAAGCCCGGGTAAAGGAGGAGGGTTGTGATAGGTTTGGCGAGCCAACGTAAAAACTAGCCAGTCCCATGGGTATGAAACCCATTTGAGCGAGAGTAGTACTAGGATGGGTGACCTCCTGGGAAGTCCTCGTGAAAGGGTTTCATATCTAAGGGTTGTGATAGGCTTGGCGAGCCAACGTAAAAACTAGCCAGTCCTTTGGGTATGAAACCCATTTGGGCGAGAGTAGTATTAGGATGGGTGACCTCCTGGGAAGTCCTCGTGAAAAGGTTTCATATCTAAGGGTTGTGATAGGCTTGGCGAGCCAACGTAAAAACTAGCCAGTCCTTTGGGTATGAAACCCATTTGGGCGAGAGTAGTACTAGGATGGGTGACCTCCTGGGAAGTCCTCGTGAAAGGGTTTCATATCTAGCCTACCCCAACTTGTTTGGGACAAAGGCTTAGTAAAAAAAAAAACTAGTACAAGGAATAGAAGTGCATTCAGAACCTATACATGCACGTGATTTCTTTGGTAATTTCGGTTGGCATGCAACCAAAAGATTAGGATTTTGGCACCCTATTTTCCATGGAGAAGTAATGCATGCATGCAACGTACTAGTAGGATATCAAGCAGAAAGTGCTTATTTGTTGGGATCGGTCAAGAAGATAAATAGGAGATATTTATTTCTTTTCTGGCCACGCAAGGAACAAACTCCTTGGAAAAGAAGTTTTGTACGGTTTTTTTTTTGTTTAAATCAGAAGTTTTGTACGTGTCCACCTTTCCTTGAAGGAAGTGGGATGGAGCCCGCCTGGAGAATAGGAGACGCTTGAAGATGGTGCAACAGTCCAGATAGTTTTCTTTTTTGTTTGAGTCAGTTTATTAGTACTTGACGAGATGTAAAAGACATGTGCTATTTAAATTAATAGAAGGTTAGATTCTATCAGGGATAGACGTCTTGAGTTTGTTATGTTAGATGGGTCGATCAGTATATAAGGCAAGGTACGTGCGCCATGTAAAAGCAGGTTATATTTTATGAATAAACACGATGTGTTTTTTGGGTAAATACCCGTATTGAGTTTTTGGGGAAGCTGTCTAAAGATCCCTAAGTTTTGTAGGAAGCTTTAGAAAACCTCTGTGTTGCGATTTCTCTGCGAGAAAATTGTTTTGCGTGTGAGTTCCATCATCGAGATTGGTTCTATCGTGCTGGACCGCAAGGTTCAAACCCTCTACTTCGTGTACATCACGTACGCGAGCGAGAGATTACTGCTGCCAAAGGTGGGGCCCCGTGAAAGATCGGGCACTAACAACAAATCGGATCTCGCCATTGAGGTTCGATCTATATCACATTCGTACCAAAGTTTGAGCATCCGATTCATTTGGTTATGTAAGCATTGGACTGGTATTAGTTGTAGTTTTGAGCTAGACCTATGTTTCTTGTTTATCATAAAAATGAGTTGTATGTAGCTTAAGCAATGTTGAGCAGTTGTACCTCGTTGGACAACTCTTTGTGAGATGTCCCCGTCACCGTTAGGCCATCATATTTATGTAGTGAAATGCTATGCTCTATGGATTTTCCCCTCTTGATCATCCAAGTTGCCGTTCAAAAACATGTGGCGTATTTCTCAGTGGTACCAGCAATAAATTTTAGCATTGCAAGCAATAAGTTGGGGTCTTGATCGTCGTGGCACTCACAATCTTTAGAGTTTTCTCCATTCTCTTTTGGCCCATGCCTTCCACTCGTTTTCTGCACAACGATGGGCTACACAAGCTCCACTGGATTGGCACTCCAAAGGATTACCATCCACAACCCACCGTGTGGTCAGGAAGACAAGTCAAGTGTAGCGTTGGCTACACGTTTTGCTGGCTAATAAACCTGCACACATAGATATTTCCATCCTTTCCTTGCTCTTGCGCCATTTCACACATCTCGCTGCTGCTGCTGCGGCACTTGCCTCATGCGTCCCCGGAGTCTCGTCGACGGCGGTATCCCGGTAAGTACGACCTCATCCATCTCCCCTGCCATGCTTTTTTCTCCTCTAGTAGTCTAGTATGATGCCACCGCCACGGGATCGATGGAGTTGTTGTTTCCTGAATTTAGGCTTACTTGCGTTATGAAAAACCAAAAAATGTATATCGTGATTTGTGAAAGTTTTTCTAAGACAAATGCGTACATATGATTTTAAAGGGGTGTGAAAGTTTTGGCCCATGCATGCCTCTCACCTGTTTATTAATTGCCAGTGCATTTGACGATCTACGAGCTCCATTGCCACAAATTAACCGAGCTAGCACGTCGTGCGACACATGGAGGTGGCTCTTGTGAGTGTGGCCACGGGGGCCCTTAACTCTGTCCTGGAGAAGCTGGGCACTCTGTTGGTCGACGAGTACAATCGTCTCAAAGGGGGGTGCAGTGAGATTAAGTTTCTGACTGATGAGCTTACCGCCATGCATGCCTTTCTCCTTAAGATGTCGGAGGAGGAGGATCCTGACGTGCAGGACAAGGAATGGATGACCATGGTGCGGGAGCTCTCCTATGATATAGAGGACTCCATTGACGACTTCATGCAAGGTGTCGATGACAAAGATGCTAAGCCAGATGGCTTCATAAAGAAGATCAAACACATTCTCGGGACATTGGGGAAGAGGAAGGCTCACCCTCGGATGTTCCAAGATTTGAAGAATCAAGTCATTGACGCGGGCGAGAGGAATCAAAGGTACAAGAAACGTCAGGCCTTCTCCAATACAAAAAATGCAACCGTTGACCCTAGGGCTCTTGCTATCTTTGAGGATGCCTCAAAGCTTGTCGGTATTGACGAACCCAAGGCTGAGATAATCAAATTGTTGACAGAAGGGGATGTATATGCACCAGTGCAACAACAACAACCAAAAATAGTCTCCATCGTTGGGTCAGGAGGAATGGGCAAGACAACTCTTGCAAACCAAGTGTATCAAGACCTTAAAGGAAAATTCGAGTGTCGGGCTTTCATATCAGTGTCACGAAATCCGAACATGAAGAAAATCTTGAGAACTATTCTCAGTGAAGTGGCAAATAAAGATTATGCTCACACCAAAGCTAGGGATGAACAACAACTTATCTCCAAGATCTCTAGTTTCCTTGTTGACAAGAGGTACTATCTCCACTCCAAACTCATATATTGTCGTCCTTGGATGTATAAAAAACGTTATTTAGATATGTCACATGAAAATTCCACATGTAAATCTATCACCAAAATAGTTCGATCAATTTTTTAATATGTTATGAGAAAAGATAATCATAAAATTTGTATTGTTTTTAAAATTCGCAGAAGCTGGGAGCTGGCGAGCTACCAACAGGCCCTAAGTCACAACCTACACTGATTAAGAGCTAACATTAGCTGTTTATGTGCTTCTTTCCTGTCTTTACATTAGTAGTTAAGCCTGTTATATCCACTCATCCATTTGAATCACCTGATGATCATTTGATCTGCATGCAGCATGCACGCACCTATATTTATTCTTGGTCCGGATTAATCATGTGTGTGTGCGCGCACACACACATCGACACACACGTGCGGACATGATTATTCGATCCATGCATTTGTTATTTGAACTTCTGCATTCATGCTTCTCTAACATATACTCCCTCCGTTCCTAAATATAAGTCTTTTTAGAAATTCTAATATGGACTACATACGGAACAAAATAGGTGAATCTACACTCTAAAATACGTCTCTATTCATTCATATGTAGTCCATATTCAAATCTCTAAAAAGACTTATATTTAGGAACGGAGGGAGTATACACCAAATAAAGTGGCCATGACATGCATCATGTTCAAACCACTGTCATTCATCACTCTCCTCTCCATTGATCATGTTTGAACCACTGTCATTGATCGCTCTCCTCTCCATTGTTACTGTACCAAATTAGATATGTGTGCTGGTTGAGCCTAATACTTAATCAATGTCATTTAAGCACTCATGTTCGTGTTTGTCGGCGATTAATGCAACTCCTATCTTACAATCTACTAGGAGGTCCTTGAAGACACTAGAGAGAAGGGTGGTGCCCGAAGGGATCTCGTTAGCAATGATGGTGCATAGTAGTTTTACCCAAGTTCAGGCTCCCAGATGGGTAAAAGCCTTACGTCCTGCTTATAGTGTATATTTATTAATGGAAGAATTACAATGGTGTAGGTCAAATCTATGGATAAATAGGTTGCGGGTGTCTGCCTCCTGTGGAACGGAATAATCATTAAAAGAGACATCCTACCCCTTATATAGGCTGACCTGTGCTAGTAATTAGGTAGCTATCTTCTAGGAGATGCGATACGATCTGGTGATCCCGCGGCTATCCGAACGTATCTCCTGTAACAACAAGATACGTTCTTGTTCCCTTATGAGTTCGTACTCAGGCATGATTAAGTGTGGGTCCCAGGGGTCACTAGACACTCGTACGTGGACTCGGTCCATGCACGCCTATAGGGTATACCCCTCCAACTATACTCCTATACACACCGACCACGTTCTTTTTTATCTTTTCTATTTTCTCAAGGTAAACAAGTTTTTTCCTTTTGGTGTTTTGCTATACTAATATCACTCGTAAATCGATATGCAGCTACTTCATTGTTGTTGACGATATATGGAAGAAGGAAACATGGGATGTTATTAAGTACGCATTCCCCATGACCAGTCATGGCATACTAATCACCACTACGCGTATGATTGATGTTGTGCATTCATGTCATTCATCATTCAGTGGCCATATTTATAATATGAAGCCTCTTCATATGGAGCACTCAAGACATCTATTTCACAAAAGACTATTCAATTCCAAAGAAGATTGTCCTTCGTACCTTGAAGAGGTTTCTGAGCAAGTATTGGAAAAATGTGATGGGTTACCTTTAGCAATCATTGCTATATCTGGTTTGTTGGGTAACACGGAAAAAACAAAGCAACAATGGAACCAAGTAAAAGATTCAATTGGTCGCGCACTTGAAAGGAATCCTAGTGTTGAAGGAATGATGAAGATATTGTCACTTAGTTACTTTGATCTGCCTTCTCATCTAAAAGGCTGTCTCCTATATCTAAGTATATTTCCAGAAGATTCTATTATTGAGAAGAAGGGTCTGATAAGGAGATGGGTTGCCGAAGGATTTGTTTGCAAAGAAGGCAGATATACATCATATGAGTTAGGAGAGAAGTGTTTTAATGAGCTCGTCAATAGGAGTTTGATCCAACCCGTGAAGGTGGACAAATATGATAAGGTGCTTACTTTTCGAGTTCATGACACGATTCTTGATTTCATAGTTTCCAAGTCCATTGAAGAGAACTTTGTTACTTTCGTTGGTGTTCCCAGTTTAACTATCGGGAGACAAAGCAAAACTCGTCGGCTCTCTGTGCAAGTTGACGCGAAAGGAAATTCTGTGATGCCAATGAACTTGATATTGTCTCATGTTCAATCACTTAATGTGTTTGGAAATTCTGTGAAAATACCTTCCATGACGGGGTTCAGTCATTTACGCAGTTTGGACTTTGGACGATGCAGGCAATTAGAAAACTACCATCTTGTGAATGTAGGGATGTTGTTGCAGCTAAGATATCTCAACATTAGCATCACAAGGGTGAGCGAGCTCCCGGAGCAAATCGGAAATCTACGGTTCTTAGAGATGTTGGACATAAGGCACACAAATGTGTTTGATTTACCAGCAAGTATTGTCAATCTCGGAAAATTGGCACATTTATTTGTTAGCGGACACATTAGGTTTCCCGATGGAATTGCAAAGATGCAAACACTGGAGACATTGAAACGTGTGCCTGCCCTGCAATCATATAACTTTCTGCAAGAGCTTGGGCGGCTAAAGAATCTGAGGAAGCTACACTTTTATCATATGTATGTTGCCCAAGAGCACAAGGAAGTTATTTCTTCTTCTCTCCGTAACCTATGCACACGGAACCTTTGTTCTCTAACTATAACTATGCTGAGTGACAAGCTGAGTGACAACTTCTTACTGAATACATGGTGCACTTCTCCGCCGCTGAACCTCAAGAAACTTACAACCACGGGTTTTGTCTTCCCAAAGGTTCCAGATTGGGTAGGATCGCTCGTCAACCTACAGAAGTTATGCTTGCAAGTGAAGAGAATCAAGCATGAAGATTTGTGCATCCTTGGAGCCTTACCTGCTCTGCTCTCTCTAGGTCTCGAAGGAAAGGAATACCAGTCTTCTTGTGAAGATAAAAGGCTGGCAGTCACTGGTGAAGTTGGATTCCGATGCCTGAGAGTGTTTACTTATTGGGCACAGGGAGATGGGATGGATCTCATGTTTGTAGCAAGATGTATGCCCAAGCTAGAAAAGCTGGTGATTGTTTTTCTCGGCTGTGACAATGAGTCTCTGAGCAGATCTGGTGCTTTCAGTTTCGGGATTACAAACCTCTCCAGCCTCATTACTTTCAAATGTGTGTTAAATTGCTCGGGTATCACGAGAAGCACTACGGACATCTCAAAGGCTTTGCTGGAGAGAGTAGTTGGCACACATCCCAACAAACAACTCAATCTAATCTTCGAAGATACCGCAATTCGGTTGTGAATAAAGGATCTGTACGTCTCTTCTTCTTCTTCTTTAGATTTGACATATATATATATATATATATATATATATATATATATATATATATATATATATATATATATATATATATATATATATATATATATATATATATATATAAGTTTGGAGTACTTACTAGCTACTAATCACCCTTTCTTGAACAGAACAGCTCATAAAGTCTTGCCATTTTTCTCAACTACCTGTTATGCTTATAGTATTTTGCACTGTAATATATGCTTGCTATCACAGTAGATTCTAACTTTCCAAATCACTTGCAGTGCTACTCTCCGGATGCTTCGGTAGCAGACTGAGTATTTCAGTGTCCTGGATGATGCTGGATAGACACACTTTCTCTCTTGTTTAATGAGCTCAAGATGCTGCTCACTTCATGATTGTGGTCTATTGGATATTACCGGAGAGTCTTCTGTTGTTGGCTTCGAGAATTAAACCCTGTACAAGTTAAATCATCTCTGTAGGTTATAAGAATTGTACCAGCAAAGCTGCATCTTGGATGCTAACTAGACCCATGTACAAGCACGCTGCCACTTCAGGTCCTAATTCCATGCAGTTATTCGAACAGCCGTTGTATAGTATTTGCCTTAGAATGGAAATTGTTGAGATTTCCATGTACGTCAGTGAGTAAGATGTTACTTATTGTTGAGATTTCTGTTCATCGTTCTGCAGTGGGTGCTTATTGTTGTTGAGATGCAAGCACTACTGCTTTTTTTTAAATTAGCTACGGCCATTGCGAGAAAGCTAATGAACATGCAAACTGTGTAGGCCTCTCCGCTCTCTATTTTCTTCAGCGTTTCAGAGAAGAAACAGAATAACTGAAAACAGAGGAGACAGTAGTACAATGAATGCCTGAATCTGAACATTTATACTACAAGATTTAGTTGCCAACACAACTGACTCAAACATTGAACCATCATACCCAGCTCCTTCAACTTACCGGGATAGAAATTAGAAACACATTCTGTCACGTGTGCAAGTTGCAGGACACTGTACTTATGCACAGTTGTACCCTTCATACATATGCAGTTGTTCAACTCAATGGCACAACAAGTTTAACTCCAACAAACTGTCATACCACTCTCTCTCTCTTTCCTCGTGTAAACATTTGTATGTGATTCGGCTTGTTATTTTCCTTCTTCATCTTGATCCTATGCAAATTCGGACGGAGCTGCTTTTGTTTTTTTCCCCTTATGTCCTCCAGTTATTCTAGTTCATTTCTTTCAACAAGTTTCTTTGGCAAGCCCTGGCACCAAGGAAGCAGCGTCTAGCCACTTCTACGGTTTCTTCAACTAAAAAGGAACCACAAGCTCTTCTCATTTTCTCCATAGTTTTTGCCCTGTCTTACAATATATATGTAGTGAAAATGGGGAATATTATGAAATGTCTCTTTCTGAATCATCCAGACTGTTACTAAAAATATGTGGAGATGGAGATCTATGTATAGAAAATACCATTACCCACTAATATGAGTGAAAGCAGCACAAGTACTGTAGCACAAATTAAGAATGAGCAGGGCCACATCGACCTTTGAATAAAACTTGAAAGAATAAGCTTGGGCCAAGAAAACTAATACTGCCACGGGATCAGATTCCTCTTGTAATTTCTTGAGTCAATATAATTTTATGTTTAACCAGTCTCGCAACAATTTAAAACAACACCAGTTTTGCAGATCTAAGAGGGTATCGATCGTGATTTCACTGAGATCGATCGATTGGAAATTTACAAGTTTTACAGTGGTTGGGCTTTTTTGGAACCGTTCGTTGGTCTCAATCTAACGGCACACAAATAGCTAGTACTGGGTAGTATTCGGATGAAAGTATTCGAAAGTACTACAACTTCTGGGGCTAGTACTAATGACAATGTGGGGACGCATTTTAATCTAGAGGCATTTTAGTCATAGGAGAAGTCATAGGAAATTTTTCCACGCGCCGCCCCTCTCATCCAATCCAGAACCGCTACCAGGTCCTCTCCTCTTCCATCGCCATTACACAACCGCAAGCATCTCCTCCCTCTCCTGCATTCCAGATCCACCGCAGCAATCTCCTCCTTCTCGCAGCAGCATCTTTGCTCGTCTCCTCTTCCACATCCACCCCCTCTTCCATCCAAGACAAAAACTCGATGGACAACTTTGCCGCGCGGATGGAGGGAGATATCCTGCAGATCGCTGGCGGCGATGAGGTGAAGTTACGCAGGCTCAGGGAGATCGTCTCGTGGTTTGAGTCCCCGAGGCAGTTAGCGGCGGCACAACAGAGGATGCTTCCATATATGTTACAGAGGGAGAGGGATGCAGTCTCCCCATCACCGCGGCGGTTCTACATCGAATACCTCCTCTGGGCCATGGAGCAGTCGGATTCCCCGAGGGAGGGGAGGAGGATTCGGTGGTGGAACTACCGCTCCAGGATCGAGAAACTGGAGGAGCGAGAACCGAGCATCAATATGGTTCCGCTTGAGATCTTGCCATGGGACCTTGTGCCGGAGGAGCCTTCGTCGAGCAACCGCAAGAGGAGGAAGAGAAATGTGCCGACGTCGCTTCCCCGCCGCTCTCCGCGGTTCCCTCGCCATTCCACTCGTCTCATGGGGCGGTTGTCTGCAGCCTAGGAGTAGTAAAGGTATGAGTAAGCTTCCCCACTCCTAATCTTCCCACTGCTCGTGCTTACAGTCGTGGTGATAGTGATCATAATAGTTCAGAGAGGGAATGCTAGATGCCATTTTAATCTCAATGAATTGCATGAAGATTTGAGTACATGGTTTTGGGGGCTGAATTATGATGTATATGAACCCTAGGCAGAATATGAACCCTAGGCAAAATTTGTACTGTTGTAGTAGACAGTTGTAGAATCTGGATAGACATTGAAATATTTCAGTACTGCAAGTTCAGTACACAGTTGTAGCTTCTGAGATATTTCAGTTGTTCATTTTCAGTACACAGTGGTAGACACTGAAATATTTCAGTAGTTCATTTTTAGTACACACTGGTAGACACTAAAATATTTCAGTAGTTCAATTTCAGAACTGAAATATTTCAGTACTGCAGTTTCAGTACACACAGGTACACATTGAAATATTTTAGTAGTGCAGTTTCAGTACACACAGGTACACACTGAACTATTTCAGTAGTGCAAATTCACTAGTGCAATTTCGGGTAATGCACGTATGTACTAATGCATACCATATTTGTTAAATCCACATTATAATAATGATATATGTCAAATAAGTATCCATATGATTGTCAATGTTTATGCCATTGATGGTAGTATAACAAATCATGAAATAAGGCAACTTCCATCTTAGGCCACAATTTGTTGTTGCAAAATTTTAAACCTAGAGATGTCAGTAATGTCGTGATTTAGGTCATCTCATGTAGTTGTTTTGTTACTCACTGTGTACCGCATGTGCATGTCATTTGCATGATTTTCTCACTTTGTTTATTGATTGTTTGAGCAGTTGAAAGCCTACCCCAACAGGTTTTCTTCTGGCTTGTGTTAAAATGCCTCCCAGATTGAAAGTTTTCTTCTGGCTTGTGTTAAAATGCCTTCCAGATGGTTTAATTGCCAGATGTTGTGGATGCTGATGAAATGTTCTTTCATGCTACTTTCTGAAGTGGTACGAGTCTTATGATAGTAGGCAATTATGCTACATTCTGGAGTTTATGCAAACTTAGGATTTATGATACTGAAATATTTCAGTACACACAGGAGCCAGTGCAACGGCGGTGCTCCGCTCCTACTGCCTGAAGCTGCTGTAGAAGTGAACCTGAAGACGATGTGACGCTTTAGTTAAGTATGCTGATAAGTATATATGTCAGCATCTAAGTTATCTATTTTGGTATGTTATGTTGTCAGTGAAGAACCCTAGGTTATTTAAGTTAGGTGTGCTGATATATTTCAGCATAAAAGCTATCTAATTTGTGGTCTGTCAGTGAACTGTAGTTTGTGGTTTCAGAAACTGAAGTTATGCTGAAATTGTGCTGCACTGTTGCTTTGCTGCTCCTATGCTGAAACTGAATTTATGCTGCAGTTATCGTGAAACTGTAATTTGTTTGTTATCTCTGTAGTTGATGCTGCTCCTATGTTTGATGCTGCAGTGTAGCTTTTCTGCTCCATGTTGCACTATCATGTGCCCATGTGCAACACTTCCAAATATAGAATATGCCAGGAATGTGCTATCTGCCAAATTTAGAATGTGACAATGAAAGCTATACTACAAGCTTCCAAACATTCATTATTCCTGCATGTAAATTATGCTTCAATTATCTACAAGCCTCATATTATCTTACATTTTTTGAATTTAAAAACTGTTAGAAGAAATAAAAGAGATTTGATTTAGAAATATTTCGAATATAAAAAAGAAAAGAAATATTGGCATGATGAAGTGAAATAGAACGCAACATTTAGAACACAACATTTTTTCCTACATTTTTGAATTTTAAAACTATCAGAAGAAATAAAAGAGAAAACAAAGATTTGATTTTAAAATATTGTAAATATAAAAAAGATAAGAAATATTGGAATTAATAAGTGAATTAGGGCCCGGGACAGCCCACCCGAATTGGGCCCAAGCCAGAGCCGCGCCAGGCACAGCTGAGTTGTGGTGGGAGTTTAGTCCCACCTCGCCAAGTGAGAGGAGCTCACACCTGTTTATATACCCGGTTGAGATCTCTCTCTCAAGTTCCTCTCTAAAGCAGACAGCACATTGTCTAACCTCGTCCCTCTCTGCCCCGTGGGGCCTACTAGCAGCAGATATTCATGCCCACCACGGGACTTCGTCCTAGCCCATATGCAGTTGGGTTTCTAGTCGTATGCAGGTCGTGGTCTATGTGCTAGTAGGCGGGCATTTTTTAAAAATTTTATTTTATTTTTTGCAAATGTGAAATGTCAATTTTTTTACCTTCTTGAAATCATCTCCTAATTTTTATACATGCTCACTTACATGTAATACACATGATTATCAATGGAATTTCAACAAAAATGAAGTTTACACTGTCCCCTTGAGGTAGAGTCGAAGGTATGTACCTGAGTTTTACCAAGCCAGTATAAAATATATGGAGTTCTAAAAAATGGAAAACATTCATATTCCTTCTGTGTTTATGAAAGAGATCATGCCTACAAAATTTTGGGTGATTTGGAGGTGGGGGGAAAAATCAATTTTTCTACAAAACTGGCTTAAGTGACCAAATGGTCCCTCCGTAGAGCGGTGATTTTTTCGACCTCCCCTAAATCACCTCAAATTTTGCACAAATGATATCTTACACAAACATAGCTAGATTTTCAAGGTTTTATATTTTTTTTTGATTTTTTTTGAATTTATACTGCCCTGTAGAATGACTGATCAAAACATCGGTTTACACCTTAAGGAGGCATTGTAAAATATTTTTTTTAAATTTCTTTCATAGCCATGTTTGGCACATCTATTTGAGCATGTAAAAAAAAATTGGGGTGATTGGAAAAATCACCTTTTCTATAAAAACTGGCTTAAGTGAGACCAAATGGTCCATCCGTAGAGCGGTGATTTTTTTCAATCTCCTCTAAATCACCTCAAATTTTGCACACATGATCTATTACACAAACATAGCTTGGTTTTTAAGGTTTTATAATTTTTTGAATTTATTTTGAATTTATACTGCCCTATAGAATGACCGATCAAAACATCGATCTACACCTTAAGGAGGCATTGGAAAATACATTTTTTCAAAAAAAATTCATAGCCATGTTTGGCACATCTATTTGAGCATATAGAACAAAATAGGAATAGGGGTGATTTGGAGGTGGTAGGAAAAATCACCTTTTCTACAAAAACTGGCTTAAGTGAGACCAAATGGTCCCTCCGTAGAGCGGTGATTTTTTCGACCTCCTCTAAATCACCTCAAATTTTGCACAAATGATATCTTACACAAACATAGCTAGGTTTTCAAGGTTTCATATTTTTTTATTTTATACTACCCTGTAGAATGACTGATCAAATTATCGGTCTATACCTTAAGGGGTCATTGTAAAATACATTTTTTCAAATTTCTTTCATAGCCATGTTTGGCACATGTATTTCACCATGTAAAACAAAATTGGGGTCATTTGGAGGTGGTGGGAAAAATCACCTTCGAAGTAATACTATAAAATAATAATAAAGAACTCTATTTCAGAACTATGAGGCAGAATATTCTGTTTCTTATTTACTCTTTACTTTATTTTTTCTATTTTAGAAAATAATGTATCTATAAACAAAGTAGGAATTCGCAAAATGGTAAGTATCCCACCTCCTGTGCTCCACAGGTCAAAAAAAAGAGTAGAGGAAACAATAAAAAGGAAATAGGTTGGGGTATGCACGAGCGCACGATGCCACACGTCTAGCCTCGGTAACTCCAAACGTCTACCCACGCCAAATAAAGGCCGCCTCCCCCACCAGCGTCTCCCCCACTCCCCCACCTCTCCTGCTTTTCTTTCCCAAATCAGCAAAAAACCCTCTCCTCTCCCCTCGAACCCTACCTCCTACGAGCCAGCAACCACCTCCCTTGCCCTTCGTCGTCGGAAGATGGAGGCCAGCCGTGAAGCCGCGGCAGTGGAGAAGGACGCAGCGGTACAAGCAGTGGAGAAGCCTGCTGCGGTCATTGCCGCCGCGGTTGGCGCGGCTGACGGCGCAGTTGCTAGTGGCGCACCTGTTTTGGCCATTAATGGCGCACTATAGGTGCCCTACTATCATCACGCCACTAGTAACAAATACTAATGGTGCACCCCTGGTGCGCCATTGGTATACCAGACAATAGTGGCGCACCTGGCAGTGCGCCATTAATATGTCAAACGGTGCGCCATTACTATGCCTCCTAGGGGGCCATATTTACCTTGTGCTCTGGGTTACTAATGGCGCACTTCTAGATAATGCGCCACTAGTGTGTTTATTGCAGTGCGCCACTAAAGTGCAGTATGGTGCGCCACTAGTATGAATATTAGGAATTTTTTTTTCTTTTCTGATATTTGCACAGGTTACAAAATATATTACTGCACAGAATATAGACAGCACAACATATAAACAGCAGATTTATCGAATACAATAGAAGATTAGTCTCCGAATACAATTCATCATATTAGTCTCCGAATTCAAAATACCGAACAGAGTTAGAACATTACAAGTCTCGAGACCGCGAGTAGCGAGTTTGTCTTCACATTACAAGTCGATATCGATCATCTAAACTACCATCACATAGAAGAGAGCTGCGGTCACGATGAGCATCATCGCGATGAAACTGGTCTTCATCCGGTTCCTCCTCCGCTCCCTCCTCTCTCCCGCTAGATAGCGCGCGTATCTAGCTTCCGCCTCCGCCCTAGTGGTGTACCCTTTGTAACTGTTACCGCTGAAACGGTGAACCTGTCTCTGACACTCCTCCCAGTCGTCGTAGACTCCGGGAACCTTACCCTTGTACACGACATACGACGGCATCTCTATGCACTAGACAAACAAAACGTTAGTAGCAATTCACAGACAATACATAAGCAATATATAAGTATGCAACAAAAGGATCGGAAGAGAAAAGCAACACATTAATAGCACGATTCATGGTCCTACTAATAAATAGCATCGATTATATATAAGTTGAACGACTGTCCAAACTAAAGAGACATACAAGTTCATTAAAGTTTAATTACAACATGAGCTAATCGATATTTCAGAACTACATAGCATCACTACTTTCGACTCGACTCAGGGACCGGAGCGTGGATGAAGCCGCCGTCTTTCGTGATGGTCATGAAATCGCGGGCGTTGTCAGCCTGCATTTGTAGCGTTGTTTCTATCTCACTGTTGGACGGTTGATATCTGAGGTAGAACTGCCCCGAGGTACGAAGGACATCTTGATGGATGATTTCCGCAAACTCCGACTGGATGCGAAAGAATTCTTGTCTGATGTCCGCGTCCTGGATTGCCGACAAGTGTGCGGCCCAATCTTTGATATTATTTGGTAGCAGAAGGTGATTATAGTCCCGTACGATCGCCCGCATGTGATGGAGGGCGTAGTAGGCATCCTTCTGACCACCAGGCGGTTGCTTGACGCAGGGGAACGTCGTATTGTGGGTGAACACGTGCTTGCCGTACCTACGAATTGGCCTGCTGAAGGTGCCTCCAGATCTGGCGTAGCCAGGAAGAGCTTCATCAAGAACTTTCTTGATATTTGTGTAGTCTTTCTTCGACTGACGGTCCGAGTCGAAATACGTGGCCGTGGAATATTTCGGGCTTAAGAGGATGAGTGTGCAATGTGTGTCACTGCACAAAACACGGAATGTTAGAAAAAAAAAAGAACGATCGAAATCTAAGAAATCATATGTTACGAGGCGGTGAGGGGATGACTTACTCGGGAAAGTAAGGCACGAGGAAGTTATCCTTATCTGGGTTTGCCAGAATGACGCCTTCGAGGTATGAACTCGCGACTTGCCGGTCCCCAGCGCTGCCCAAGATCTTGGCACGCATGTAGAAGGGGTCGACTATCACGATGTCCGGGGTCTTGTCTCTAATGATCCGCATCTCCATACTCAGCGAAAATAGCCGAATGAAGGTGTAGTGCAGCGGATGAAGGTTAAACATAGCGAAGATGTCATCAAACCGCAGGACGATCATACCCCCGATGGTGCTATCGACAAAGCCCTTGCCCTCTGGCACCTTGGCCACGAAAACCGGGTATGCCACATCATTCTCGGAGAGACGCCGCTTCTCCAAAGAAAGAACACTGTCATGCAGACTCCGCATAGCACCGGTTGCAGCATTGAGCAGATTAGTCGGTAGCATCGGCCTACCCGCCACATGCACCCTTCTCGAGATATCCTTAGGTGAAGGTGGCCCGTCCTGAGCATGGATCGTACTCGGTGCCGGCTGGCTCGCACCCTTGTTATTCTTTCTTTTCCGTCCCTTCTGCTTCTTCTGCTGTAATGGGATCGAGTTCTGCTCAGAGACCACCTTCTTGAGTGTGTTGGGGCTGATAATATTTCGCACCTCGGCTATCTGAGGCTCGGTGAAGGCGGCAGCTGGAGGCGTCTCCTGAGAACTGAACGCCAGACGACGCCTGTTGCAATTGGGTTTCTCCGTGGTACCAGCTAGATCGCGATCGTCTTTTGCAGGCTTGGGTTCTTGAGAAGGAGGCCCCAAGAATTCGTCATCGTACCCATGTTCGTTGAAGTACTTATCGACGTTGGTAAATGTACCGTCGTTGTCATCCGTATCCTGTGCCATATGCATGTCCGGATCAGCTGACGGCGGTAGCGTTGCGGCGGTCTTGCCATGGCTTGGCGCCGGCAAGACTGGCGGTGTTGTCTGTGGAGTGGTGTCCCCCGCCCCCAAACGAATCTGGCTTTTCGGCCAAAGCAGGGGCCAGCTTAAGTAGGCACTAAGGGTCATCACATCATCTTCGTCGGCCCCAGGGGGTCGAAACAGAAGTAACAAGTCGTCGCAGCCCCGCAGCACCCGAACCAGTTGAACCCTATACATGTTGGGTGGCATCGGATTACCGTGGAACAGGCGGTTGCCCGGTTGAACGATTCTGGCCTTGGCGACATCGATCAACTCGTCGTCCACGAAGTGCAGGAGAGTGCATGGAACGTCGGCGGCGCCCTGCGAAAACATGTAGGGCGTCAGGGATGCCCAGTCAAAGGCAACGAGATGAAGTCATCGGCCAAGAGGCTTAATTTGTTACCGTGATGGCGTTGAGCTCGGCTAATGTCGAGGCACCGCCAACGGCGGGCGTGCAATTGATGGAGGGGCCGCTTGCTGCCGAGGTGCCGGCCGGCGTATTCTTCCCACACCCGGGTGCATTAAGCTGCAATGCCGGCGCCGCCGTGGGAGACACCAATGCCGCCTCCGCCGGAGACACCAATGGCGCCGCCGGCGCGTTGCGCGAGTTGCTGCCCGTGAAGCTGGGAATCGGGGGCGGCCCCTGTTGGCCGCCCGCAATCCACGCCTGCAGCCCAGAAACCAAGGTAGGTATAATGGCGGTGATCGTCGCTCCCAGTTGGTCTCGCACTTGCTCTTCGACCATCTTCGGAATCCGCGCCACTTGTGCCTTGAGTTGTTGAACCTCGCGCTCCTGGCTTTCCGAGCTGACCGTCTTTCTCTCCTTTCGCCCAGCGGTATAGTATTCCGACCATTTCGTGGACAAGCCTTTGCCGGCCACACGACCAGCTGACGACGGCTTACTGAGCTTATCCTTGTTTTTCATTACGTTCAACGCCCTATTTAAAGGGGTGTCGAAAGGGGAGCTCTAAGATGACCCCACGCTACTGCTTTCAGTTTCCTGCGGAAGGAACATGAACCATTTAGAAATTTGGCTTCATTAATTAGAATGCAACCATATGGAGCTAATTACGCGGGGGTGTATTCCTTACCAGAACACGCTCAAGCGCCTTGGTCTTCGGATCCGTGGTAAGCTCCTTGGTTACCGGGTCAATCTTGTACCGGGCCCTGACATAGTTCCTGGTCTGCTTGTCATGGTATTTATTGAAGCGGGGCGGTAGGCCTTGCTCGGCACGCTCCGCGTCCTCCTTGTCCCATATAGGTTCCGCCACTCTGTAACCGCCGGGACCGAGTGTGTGCTGTCCTAAGTTCAAGTCCCGCATATCTTTCCCCCACTGACTTGATTCCTCGGATGCGGTGCTCTCGCACTTGATCTTGAACTCCAGGTAGTCAGCTTCGCTGATCGAAGGATTTTTCTCCTTGATCTTCTCATAACTATCACCTTTGTCAATCATTCTCTTCACCGCGCCTCTCCAAGTAGCCAGGGCCGTGCTCATCTTCGTGAGGGCGGCACTGTTCACTTTATTCCCTGAGAGGCGTGTGTTTGCGAAGTCACCGGGGAACTTGTATCGTTCGTGCAGCTTCGTGAAGAGGAGGTTGCGCAAATTCCCTCGGTCACGATGCCTTAGGTTCTCGGTGTTGATCGAGATGGTGCTTCGGAGAATGCACCCGAGCTGTCCCGCGTACCCCTTGACTAATTCTTTGGGCGCCGTTGGATGCCCCTCGGAGGACACTTCAGTAAATTCCTCCTTGACGGTGCCGAGCACGTTCGGGCGCCGGTCCTTTCGTTGCCTCTTCGGTTGGCTGCCATCTGTGCGTGCGCTACCATCATCAGTGGTGGCATCCTCGGCGGCACCATCAATGGTGTCATCCCCGACGCCACTAGGGGTTGTGTAGTCAGGATCGGTGTCTTCCGCGGCGTCCTCATAGCGGTGAGGTTCTTCCTCCATCTCCTGGGACAGCTCCCAGAATGCCTTGCCCGAACCGCCGGCCTCATCATTGTGGGCCATGTTTCGCTCTAAATAGGAAAAAAGTTTGGTCAAAAAGTTGGTTATTGTCATCACCGAGGCATCCTAAAAGCTAAGCTTTTATCATTTAGGGTTTGTCGACACCGAGGCATCCTAAAAGCTAAGCTTTTATCATTTAGGGTTTGTCGACGCCGAGGCACCCTAAAAGCCTAAGCTTTCATCATTTAGGTTTTTATCGACACCGAGGCACCCTAAAAGCCAAGGTTTTATCATTTAGGGTTTGTCGACGCTGAGGCATCCTAAATGCTAGGTTAAGTTTTCATCATTTAGGGTTTATCGATGCCGAGGCACCCTAGGTTGACTGATATATATGGGTATCTTCTAATAATATACCCTATCAAGAAAAGGGAAGGAGAATTCTAAGTTGGGCCTAATCACTTGGCTCTATTGCCACCTATGGCAGTTGCATATTAGTTGTGCAAAAAAATTTAAGAGCGGGCAGTAATGAATAATATTTAATGGGATACCTCAAAAAGCTAATCTAGTATCTCCATTTAACAGTTTTCAACTAGAAAGTGCACAAAGTGCAACAAACAGATTATTTCAACCCCACAAACAATAATGATAACATTCTTTTCCTGAACTATAAACGACTCAAGGTTTCGTCTGTCCACACATGACTTCAGCATATGTGTTTAATGCAGCAAGAATAAAGGGGCAGTTGATCCTACTTAATTAAGTACTAAGATACCCCGGCCCATGCATTAGTCGCAAGTACCCCATATGTCCTATTTTTAGCAAAGTCATGCTAAAATTCACGGAAAATTTCAGCATGACCTTTGCTGAAAATAGGACATATGGAGTACCCGAATTTGCCGGAACGGAAGTTAATCGACATTCCGGCAAACTCAAGGGCCTCTCGGGGTACCTGCAAAATCATCACGACACGATGGTCGGAGACAAAACCCAGCAAACTAGCAAAGTTACTGACGTGTTTACAGAAATTGTTTTCTGTAAAAGGTGATCATCATCTTTACAAGTCTTTCTCAATGTCTACAACTATCAGACCATCACAAGTATCAACAGAACATGTCTACAACTATCAGACCATCACAAGTACCATCATTTAGGCCATCACAAGCATAACAGAACAATGGTGTTTTCTTTAGTTACCTTTGATCTGGCTGCTCGGAATCCACTGACCTTCAGATCCGCTGACCAATCCACTAACCTGATGTAAACTGTACATCATTGTAAAAACATAGTTCATTTCATTTTATTTGTAAATAAATGCAATTTGTAACAAATTGTTGTACAGCAATATATCTTCTAGCCATGAAACCCTACCCTGATTCTCCTTTCTTCCTCTTGCCGAAGAGAAGTTGGCTGCAGAGGATGGTCCAACTCAGATCAGCCTGCAGAAGTTCATTGTATAATTCTGTTTAGTTCCAAGCATATACGAATACTCTTCATATAAGGCCAGCACCAACTGGTATATTGGTCTGTTTTAAAATAATAAAACAGCAGTAGTTCAAGAAGTGCAAATTGCAGAAGTTTGAGAAAGCACTAACTGGAAAGTCTGGTGTTTCCTTGAAAACATGAAAGGGCCTGACTATGCATACAATTTTACAACAAGACATCCACCATACAATTTTTATTAAAGGAAAAGACTTAAGTTAACTTTAATTAAAGTTTCAGTTAAAGTTTAAATTAAAGTTTCAGTTAAAGTTTTAGTTGATTTTAAAGTTAAATTAAATTTTCACTTAAAGTTTCAGTTAAAGGAGAGCACTTGCTACTGGATTTTAGGGCTATTGTAAGCAGTGCACTACCGCACTATTGTTCATACTCCTGCACTATTGCACTACTGGAATCCTCCTTCAAACTACTTCAAGCAGGAATACTGATGCAAACCCTGGAACTTGCAAGCAGTAGCAGGAGTACAACAAGACAAGAAGATGAGACAATATGGAGGGCACAAGACAAACTACTGAAAAGGTTTCTTTGTGCTGTACTCCAAAATTCTTTGGAGAGAAGAGAAGAGAAGATAAAGAGAAGAGAGAAAGTCCTACTCCTCTTATCCTCTACTGCAAGAAGAGAGAAAACAGATGCAGGAAGAGTATACTGTAAATGAAAAAGTTTCAGTTAATTAACTGAAACTTAACAGCAGCAGCAAGTGCTACACTATTGTTGTCCTACACTAAACTAATACAACCAAACAAATTAATTGAAGAAAAACTACTGAAACTATACAAGCACTACAGTCAGATTACACAAAAGTACTGATGCAAGCAGTACAGTACACAAAACTTGCAAACTTACAAGCACTACTGCAACTTAATTAAGCTACTAGGTAACTGAATCTAGGTAACTGAATCAGTACTACCTAGGGAGTAAGGTAACTAGTGGAGGAGAGGACAGTTGATAATCCATGTGAATCAATCAGAAATTCAAAATACAGTCTTTTTAGGCAGCAGTAACATTCGAAATAGAGGAGAGGAGTAGAGGAGGGAGGGAGGGAGGGAGCATTTACATTCGTTGACGAGGCGGTGGTTGGCGTCGCGTCGGAGATGCAGACCGTAGAAGGAGGAGGACGCCGGTCGTGGTCGTGGTCGTGGGCCGGCCTCGTGGCATCGCGTCGGCCGTCGAGGGAGATGAGAGACAGAGCGGGCGTTCGTTGTCAGCCGTCGATGGACTGCGAGTAGGCCCGCCGAAGTCTCCACCTCCGGGCTCCGGCTTCCTCGTCACGGCGGCGGAACGAGGTGCAGCTGCCGGTGGGGTGGGGTGTAGGGGAACGCAGCAGAAAACAAAAAATTTCCGCCCTACGCACCAGCCCAGGACCACTATGGAGACTGCATACAAGGTTTGATCATATTCGTTACCGACTCGTAGCACAGCGGGAAGTAGAGTCGATGACGAACGGCGATGCAGATCCCCGCAGCTAGGATTTACAACCTCCCAACCGCGAGGATGTACTCCCCCATCTGCTACCCGGACAGCCCTCTGGGAGGCGGTCGAACAGTCCCCCGGACGGTGTCGCGGACAGCCCTTCGGGAGGACCTCCGAAACTCGGACGGTCACTCGGACAGCCCTTCGGGAGGACACTCGAACAGCCCCTAGGGCAAAAAGGACGAAACTACGACCTCTCTACAGAGTTGCACACATACGGTGTCATCTATCCGGCAGGGCTTCGCCGTCCAGAACTAGTTCCTGCCGGAACCCAGACAGCCTTTCGGCTCTACGAAACTCTTTCGTGGGAGGGAGAGAGAATGCCAGATCATGCATGGCTTGTGTGAGAGAGCAAGGGATGAAGGAGATGGCAGCCCCAACTCCTCCTTTTATAGGCCAAGGCAAGGGGTGGGGTGGGATGTGGAAATACCAAAATACCCAAGCTTCATGTCACACATGAAAGGGCATAATGGTAACACAAGGGGGGCACCAAGGGGACACCACCATGGCAGGCCTTGGGCCGGCCCACACCTTGTCTCCCCCCATGGGGGGGGCCCCCAACAAGCCACCAACATGTCTCCATGAAACATGCATGCTCCCTAGACAAAAATCCACCAAACATGCAACCCCCGTTTCGTGGGATCTTGTCCCCTCGCACTGAGACAAGATGTTTTCCGCGAAACTTTTCCTAAAAAATTCCAGAAGGTCCCAGAACATTTTTGGCACCCTCTAAAATTATTCTGGGCATGATCCGAAACATTTTTGGTGCGGAGGTTTTTTTCAGCGGAAAGCATCAACAGCGGTTACGGCAGTTTCGGAACATTTCCGATTTTTCTCTCTGAAAATTCCCAGAAGTTCCCAGACCAATTCTGGCATCCTCTGAAAATTTCCAGGCGGTGCCGAAACCCTTTTTGACCAAATAATATATTCCGAAACAACTTTTCGGTTTTACCGAAACTCTTTCGGTGTTCTCTCTCTCGGAACTCTTCCGTTGTCTCCGAAATATTTTCGATGACTTTCTCTCAGACTCCCTGTCTAGCGTTCAACAGATAGATGACCCTTAAGCGTGTGACCCTATAGGTTCGGTGAAGTATAGACATGACCGGAACTCTTTCCAATCAATGATCAACATCGGAGCCGTGGACACCCATATTGACCCCTATACCCACACGAATAAATATCCGAGTGAACCTCCAGTTGCCGTGTGCTATTCCTGTTGCTTCGCGATATGTTACAAATACCCGAGGTGAGACATGGTGGCATCCTGTGGATCAACAACTTGTCCACTATGCTAGTTACCTCGTTACCGGTATCGTTCTCTTTTCTCGTTACCGTGTTCCGGCATCCCCGTGATCAAATCACAAAGTGTCTGGCCAGACGATGATGGATACCGTAACACCGAGAGGGCCCAGAGATATCTCTCCATCGTCGGAGGAGCAAATCCCAATCTCGAGCTATCAAGTTACTTGACACACTTTTCCATGAACCCGTAAGCCGCCGTAATAGCCACCCATTTACGGATGACGTTTAACAAACCCCAAAGTTCATGAAGCAAGTATGAAGAAACTCGACACTCTCATGGTCTAAGGAATTATGCAAACATTAACCATCTCTGTGTTATTAACCATTAATTTGTGACGAATGTAACTCATAGCATAACATCAATCGGGTCGATTCAACACAAATGTTCTTCTAACATTGTGCCCTCAAAGTTGCTGGCATAAACATGCCCATGATTGGGAAAACATAATCATCATGCAACACTTGAGCTAGTCTTAGAGGCATGACTAGGAATACTTTTTACCGTTTATTATTCCACACGTGCACATGGGTTTTCCCCAGAGCCTTTATGGATATACGGGCTCGGGAACCACGACAGTTATAGCATGGAACATAAACCTAATTATGAACAAGGAGATAAATAATAGCATTTATTATTGCCTCTAGGGCATATCTCCTACATGGGGTGGGGCGGCTGCGGCGAATGGGGTTGGGGCACGATGCGACCTAGCCTAACCTAGGTTGGAGTGGGGGAGGGTGCGGGGGGTCGGCGGCGGCGAGGGGGATCTGGCGAGGGGGATCAAGATGGAGGGGGATCTCTGGCGCGGGGGGCGAGGGGGAAAGGGATAGAGTGGGGAAGGATAGCAATGGCGCACCTCCCAGGGGTGCGCCATAAGTACATCCATAGCAATGGCGCACCACCGAGGGGTGCGCCATAAGTAATTCATTTGGGAATTGGTAAAACATTTATGAATATGAAAAAATATCATCAAATTTGAAAAAATATTCATGAATTCCAAAAGTGCCCATGAAATTTAAAAATATTCATGAGTTCAAAAAATATTAACAAATTCAATACTTTTTGTGAGTTAGAAATTCAATACCATAATAAACATAAATAAATATTCATGAGGACTAGAACAGAAGAAATATCATTTCAAAATGTCGAAATACAATCGAGAAATGAAGACTACGATTTAAATACAATCGATCTTAGCTAGCTATCTTTTCACAATCTTCTTGCCCTTCTTTTTCGCAAATGGAGTTCTTCTGTTGAACAGACGTCCTTTAGGTAGGGTGGTCCTGCTTCTTCTTGTGGTGTATGGCACTTCATCGTCATCGTCATGTTCCATCTTCGGGTCGCCGTACTTGTCGAAGTCTTGCTCATTGGCGACTCCATCCATTCCGATGATCTTCCTTTTGCCTCTCCTCACGACAACACGACTAGGCTTTGACGGGTCGGTAATGAAGAAGCATTGGTCCACTTGGGAAGCCAGTACCCATGGCTCATTTTTTGCGGTGACGTTTGCGCCCGCGGTCTTGGATTTGGCTTCGGGTATAACCATGGTGGTGAAATACCGGTCTTCTTTTAGGACGCTCTTGGCCCATCTGACACGGAACATCGGGACCTTCTCTCCAGCGTAGCTCAGCTCCCAGATCTCCTCGATCCTTCCGTAGTATCTGTCCTTGTCGTTACCGGTGTAGGATTCCATCGTTACCCCGGAGTTCTGATAACCATCGCTCTTCATGTCCTTGTCCTCGGTGTAGAATGTGTAGCCGTTGATATCATACGCCTCATAGGTCATCAGGTTGTGCTCGGCGCCCTGTGACAAGGCGAATATGAGTTTTTCTTCCGCGGAAGAATCCTCATGTAAAGGGTACGACAGAAGCTTCTCCTTGAACCAACGCGTGAAACATGAGTTGTGCTCTTTGATTATATCTCCGTCCGTCCTCTGTTGGCCTCGGTCATTGTACGTCTTCTCAATAAAGGTTTTGTGCTCTACCACCCAAGGATCGACCACGTCTATGTGTTGTAGCGCAACTAGGTTTGCTCTTTCAAAGTCGGCGAGTCGACCCTCGAAGTCGACATGCATTTCACGGCGACCATCGCGGTGACCCCATCCAGCGAGCCTGCCGAGGTGCCTGTTGACGGGCAGACCAACGGGGTTCTCGATGCCTAGATAATTCGTGCAGTAGGAGATGCACTCTTCAGTCAGAAAGCCCCTGACTATGCTTCCCTCTGGACGTGACATGTTGCGAACGTATCCTTTGATGACACCATTCATCCTTTCGAACGACATCATGCTGTGCAGGAACGTCGGCCCGAGTTGGATGATATCCTCCACGATATGGACCAGCAGATGCACCATAACATCAAAGAATGCGGGCGGGAAGTACATCTCAAGCTCGCATAGTATCACCACGATCTCTTCCTGTAGCCTTCAGAGTTGCCTCACGCCAACCGACTTCCGAGAGATGACGTCGAAAAAGTTGCATAGGCCAAATAGCGTTTCACGGACGTGCGCGTCCATGATCCCACGGATTGCAACTGGAAGTATCTGCGTCATCAGCACGTGACAGTCGTGAGACTTCATCCCGCTGAACTTCTGCTTCGCTGAGTCTAGGTATCTGCTTATCTTCCCCGCGTAACCGTAAGGAAGTTTTACTCCAACGAGGCAGGTGAAAAACTGCTCGATCTCCTCCTGACTTAGAGTGAAGCACGCGGGAGGGCAGTCATTTCCGATCTTCTTGGCCTTTTTGCGTTTGCGACGACTTTCCGTGTCCGTCGCCTCATCATCATCATCATCATCATCATCATCATCATCATCATCATCATCATCATCATCATCATTATAATTAGCGTGAAGCTCCTCCCTGATGCCCATTGATTTCAAGTCTGCCCTTGCTTTCGGCCCATCTTTGGTCCTCTCTGGCATGTTGAGCAGGGTACCAAGCAGACTCTCGCACACGTTCTTCGTGATATGCATGACATCAAGGCTGTGAGGCACACGGAGGATTTTCCAGTACGGCAAGTCCCAGAAAACCGACCTCGTTTTCCATACCTTCAGCAGCGGCTCTGGCGCCTTTCGCTTCTTTCCCGGCGGTGGGCACTCTTTCCAATTTTTCAACAGCTCATCTATTTCCTCGCCGCTCCTCATACGCGGGCGTCTTCGGGGTTCGGTTTCACCATCGAACAGATCCTTGCGTTTTCTCCATGAGTCATCATCGCGAAGCCACCTTCGATGTCCCATGAACACGGTTTTCGAAGACCCGGGATCTCTATCTAGCTGGTGATACGTTGTGTCATCCATGCACCTGACGCATGCACGGAATCCGTGGACCACCTGCCCCGCGACATATCCATAACCGAGATAGTCTTGCACCGTCGTGAGCAGTGCGGCTCTCATAGGGAAATATTCTTTCTCTGCGGCGTCCCACGTATTGGCTGGCGTTTTCCACAGCGTGTGTAGCTCCTCTTTCAGCAGCCCCAGATACAGATTGATGTCGTTCCCTGGTTGTTTCGGCCCTTCAATTAGCATACTCATGTGAATGTACTTCCTCTTCATGCACTTCCAGGGGGGAAGGTTGTACATCCACACAAACACAGACCAGGTGCTATGTGTGCTTCTCTAGCTGCCAAACGGATTGACTCCATCGATGCTCGCACCCAACACGATGTTCCTTGGATCGTCCCCAAATTCTGGGTATTCGAAGTTCAACGCTTGCCACTGGCTCGCATCCTTAGGGTGACTCAGCATCTTGTCTTTTTTATTTATCTCCGGATCATTTCCGTCATCTTCTCGCTTCTTCTCCTCCCTATCCGCATGCCAACGCAGGAGCTTTGATGCCTTAGGGTCCGCGAAATACCGCTGCAGACGAGGAGTGATCGAAAAGTACCACACCACTTTTCGAGGAGCTTTCTTCCTCTTCTTGTATCGAGTGACGCCGCACACCAGACATATGGTAGACTCCACGTGCTCGTCCCGATAAATGATGCAATCGTTCATGCACACATGGTATTTCACGTGCGGTAAATCCAGAGGACACACGATTTTCTTCGCCTCCTCGAAACTGGTCGGGCACTTGTTCCCCTTGGGAAGACGTTCGTGCCAGAATGACATGTTCTCGTCGAAGCATGCGTCGGTCATTTTGTGTTTTACCTTCATCTCCATAGCCATGAGCGTTACTTTCAGGCGGGTATCCTCGGGCCTGCATCCTTCATACAATGGAGTAACCGCATCTATCTCCAGTTGATCCAGCTTGGCTTTCTCTCGGGCGGCAGCTCTTGCGTTATCCGTCTGCTTGAGAAGCAGCTCTTGAATATGAGGGTCCTGCACCCAGCCCATCGATGGTCCATCGTCGTCTGCTCCGGCATCTTCATCTTCATGATCATGCCCTTCGTCTTGATCTTCCTCATCATCATGTCCGGCATCTTCTACATGATGACTGTGTACTGCATCACCGTCGTGATCATGTCCTGGAGATTCTTCGTCTTCTCACCCGCCCTCGCCGCCGCGGTTGTCTTGCTGCCCTTCCTCATTTCTTGCCCGGCCCCCATGGACGACTTCATAGTCATCTTCATCACCTTGCCACCGATAGCCATCCATGAAACCACGCAAGAGCAGGTGGTCCCGCACCTGTCCGGAATCCGGGTCCGTAATAAGGCTCTTCTGCTTGCATCTTCGACACGGACATCTTATCTCCGTCTCGTTCTTTTGAAGCATCTCGGCCTTGGCGGAGCTCAAAAACCTATTCACGATGCCTTCGGTCATCGTGCGGACCATGGTCGCCAGCGGGGTAGAGCAAAACGATATTTTAGAACCAAAAAATTTTTTGGCATGACTTTGCCTAAAAATAGGACCAAAAAGAATGCATAGTGCCAAATTCTCGCCGAAACGGAAATGAATCAACATTCCGGCAAAATATTGGCAACTATCGCATTTCAAATACCGGTACCTGCAAACACAAACATATGCAACACCACAAACATATGCAACACCACAAACATATGCAACACCACAAACATACGTAGATCTAGGCCATAAAAAGTGCATGTGCACGTTGTTGGAGGGAGAAAAAAGTAGATCTACAACATAAAGAAAGCTTTCCCCTTACTTACCTATCAAAAAAAGGAAATTTAACCACTTAATTTGGGTGAATCTATGGTGCAAATGAGGTGAGGAGGAGGAGGCAGCCGAGACAAGCTTGGAGGAGGAGGTGGAGAGAATGAAGTGGGGAAAGTGAGTGTGGTAGGTGGCTATCCAAAATATCTAGCTGCTCTCAGGTTACCAATGGCGCACCACCTAACAATGCGCCATTAGTAACCCTGGTTACTAATGGCGCACCTGTTACGTGGTGCGCCATTACTAGTTTTGCAAAAAAAAAATAGAAAAAATAATTGTTAGTAGTGGCGCACCGTGGTTGTGGTGCGCCATTACTAGTTTGAACTAGTAATGGCGCACTATACCCGGGTGCGCCATTACTAGTTTAAAAAAAAAGTAAAAAAAAAAATTGTTAGTAGTGGCGCACTGAGTGTGTGGTGCGCCATTACTAGTTAAAACTAGTAATGGCGCACTATGCCGTGGTGCGCCATTACTAGTTTTGGAAAAAAAAAATTGTTAGTAGTGGCGCACCGTGGGTGTGGTGCACCATTAGTGATATGGACACTAATGGCGCACCTACACATGGTGCGCCACTGCTATATAGCAGTGGCGCACCACATATGTGGTGCGCCATTAATGTCCATATTAGCTATAGCCCTTTTCCTAGTAGTGAGGAGGTGGCGGTGGATCTGGAGGAGCAGAGGTGCAAGCGAAAGCGCGAGCAGTCCGAGCTCATCGACAAGTACTACGAGGAGGCCAAGGTCGCCGCTCAGGAAGTGAAGGACAAGGCCATCGAGTTCGAGGAGGAGGTCGACGACGAGCTCCCAGAGGTACTACTCTATTCTGTTCTTTTCTCCTACTCTGTTTTTGGGGTTTTCTCCTAAATTGCATGCAACACGGATTAGATTTCGCCCAGATAGGTTATGTTTGTTTGGAACTCTCCCTTAGGGTTAGGATTAGTACAAGTTGTTTGGTAGATTTGGAAGGAAACCCCCTTCAATCTGAAAGTTGGCATGGAACAGTACTCATGGAGGCCTAAAATCCCTCTGTGCGTGGATTTTTTGTGTGACTAAGAATATGATTTTGAAATTGATTGTCAATCAGTTCTGATGTACAAAACGGTGGATTTGTTAGGTACCAAATTGTACACACAAATTTGTTTATTTCATGACAGTGAACAAGAGGATCAATGATTAATATGCCTGCTATGTAGTTCTAATAATTACATGAAAAGTTGACATGCAACAATAAATATTGAGCAATGGTGCTTGAGCTTCTATAAATGGTAACTTTTCAAACATGTACTTTGGAAACAACTTTGAATATTTGCTGTTGGCCATTCGATATCTTATTTACTGCAAAAATAAAAATTGCCAAGCATGCGTACTATCTAGAATATTCCATCACTAAGCTTAAGCACAATGCTCCCTATGCACAAACCTCATAGCACTATGTTTCTCCTTTCTTCTAGAATCTTCCATACCTTAACAGTGCAAACTTTTTTCTTCTAAATGAATTGCTAATGCTTTTTAACTTTGTGAATCTGAATGCATAATATGCACAAACATTATCACTTTATTAAAGAAAACACACACAAAAATACTCCATTGCTACAGTAGCATAGCAATGTAAAATGCCTCTGAAAGAATTGACATTAACTATTGCTTTCACGTGCAATGCACGTGTGCCTCTATGCTCTGTTCCTCAACGATGAAGATTTTAAATCAGTAGAACCCCTGTTACAACTATGCTCTGTTCCTCAATTGTGTTAACCCATTATCTGGTTTTGCTATTCATGAAACCGTGCTCCGTTCTTCAATAGTGGCAACCCATTATCTGGTTTTGGTATGCATGAAACTGTGCCACATCATCGAGTCATGCATGTGGTCAGTAGTGATGCATGTAGTAACAATTTAGGGCCACTGCCTGCCATTAACAACAAACATCCATTAGTTCTTCTCTTGCAGAAATCAATCCATGCAACTATGCCACATCAGTAATCATGCATGTCAAGTCCATGCAACAGTATATTTCTAGCAACTAGATTTTCTCTTGCATTCTTACTATATAGAATGTTCCATTACTAAGCTTAATGGTTTGTTTGGTTTGTGCCCAAGGTTGCCCCACCAAAGCATTGGCTAGTCAAAATTTTGGTTGAGGTTTTGGTTGCCCATGATTTGTCCAACATTGGCAAGAAAAATGAACTAGAGTTGTCTAGAGTTCATTGGGATGCCAAAAAATTGGCAACCATCCAAACAAAGACCAATCTTTGGGTCATGACCAAAATTTTGGTAAGGTGCACTTACAGCACAATCCTAACACACCCTAAGCACAATGCTCCCTGTGCACAAACCTAATAGCACTATGTTTCTCCTTTCTTCTAGAATCTTCCATACCTTAACAGGGCAAACTTGTGACGCCCCCGACTCAATCGTACACTAATCATACACGCAAACGTGTATGATCAAGCACAGGGACTCACGGGAAGATATCACAACACAACTCTAAACACAATTAAACGGAGATCCACAATATTACAGACCAGGGATCCGAAGATCCGAATACATAAGTCAGTCATACAAATAATATCTGAGTACAGACATAGTTAGACAGGTTTTGCCTTAAGAAGGCTAGCACAAACAATGACTCTAGATCGAAAGGCGTAGGCCTCCTGCCTGGGAGCCTCTGATCCTACTCCTGGTCGGCTGGCCCGATCCAGTAGTACGTGCCGTCTGGACCCTCCTGGTAGTAAGCTCCTGAGGTGGCATCTGGCTCCTGGGCTCCAGCGTCTGATGTATCATCAAGGTGGGGTATGGGGAAAAAGAAGTAACAAAGCAACCGTGAGTACTCATCCAAAGTACTCAGCAAGCAAGGATCTACACTACATATGCAACATTATCAAAAGAGGAAAGGCTGTATATGTGGACTAGGTTGCAGAAATGCTGGAATAGAGAGAATGCCTAGTCCTATCGAAGACTAGCATCTTCAAACATCTTCACGAAGCCATCATCTTGCAGCAATAGAAGAGAGTAGAGTAGCATTTTATTAAGCAAACATGTTGAAGCAAGCCTAGAGATCCTTCCTTGACTCCCAGCGAGAAAGCGATCCCGAAGCTTCAATTAAGTAATCAAGTATCCAGTTCAAGTAGTAGATCGGGATATACAAACTGAGCGTCCTTTACCGTAGGACCGGCTATCGATAGATTATTCATCCCTACAGGGGTGCACTACTGTTACCCAACACGCTCGATCACCTCTGGCCGGACACACTTGCTGGGTAATGCCCGGCCTCGGGAGATCAACACGAAGCAGCGCCCTACCTAGGCTCAACAGAGAGGTCAGCACGCCGGTCTAACCTATGCACCCAGAGGTCTTGGACCATCGCCCTGGGCACCCTGCGCGTTGCATGGCTGGCCGGGGTGCAGGCGCGGCACTGAACTTGTCAGTGAAGTATCCAGCTAGTCCCGGCGATCAACCCGCACGGTGAAACATGACGTCTGATGAGCTTTCGGGAGAAACGTACATCGCAGAGGGCCCCATAAACCATAATCCCGCGTGGTGGTAGTGCGTATAGGGCACGTCGACCCACTCAGATCACAAACCCAAATCCAATAGGCTCAATTAGTATCACGCGGTGACAATCAGAGTTTCTGAAGCTCCGCCACAATATCACACTCGAGTGCCTTTCCGGCACACCCGACAACACAAATCCCCTACGGGTACCCATCAGGGTCGAGCCGCCTGTAACAAAGGTCAAAGTAACCGTGTGGTCATAACATCAAGGGGGAAACCCCGAGGAATCACCCTCGGTGGATTCCACTCGATGAAATCATCAGGGTGAACGTATGAGGCATCACCCTCGAGGTTCACACTGAGGGGTTGCACGACAGAGTCATATCGGAAGTGGTGAAGGAGGAATCACCCTCGATGACCACGACCGAACTACTACACTGCAGAGTATTCATCAGGAGTGCGTTACGAGGTATCACCCTCGGCACTCGAGAGTAACTATGCAGAGTCATACAACTAAGGGGGTGAAGTGATGTGTCGGTCTCTGGTCGACGATCACACTGATCGAGTTGTCGACGATCAAGCAGGGGCAACAAGGATAACGTGGTGGGGTCACTGATGGTTCACTACCAACCTATACTAAATAGTTTATCATAGGCAGGTAAGGTGACAATGAACAGGTTACGAAAACAGGCTATGCATCAGAATAGGAGCAAACATTAACAGTAGCAAAATCTAATGCAAGCAGGAGAAATGGAATGGGCGATATCTGGATTCTCAGGGGGGGCTTTCCTGGAAGCTCTGTTGCACAGGAAGAAGGGTCGTCGGTGACGTAGTCATACTCAGTGGCATCAGCGCCGGTCTCGGGGTCTACCGGAGAAGAAGAAGGGGAGAGAAACAGTAAATACGGAGCAAACAAAGCATCACAAAATATAACAAGGCAATACGCGGTGCCAGGGGTGATCTAACGCAGGGATAGGTGATACCGGCAAAGGGCAAAACATCCGGGAAAGTATTCCCGGTGTTTGAAGTTTTCGGGCAGATGAAAAGGAGGTGGGTTGTTGCATGTTCTCTATGCTAGGGATGTGTGGCAGACAAACGGACTGCATATTCGGATTCATCTCGTTGTTCTGAGCAACTTTCATGTACAAAGTGTTTTCATCCGAGTTACGGATTTTTTATATTAATTTTTAAAGTTTTATTTCATTTTTAGAATTAACAGAATTAATTAAATCAAAAATCATTTTATGACATCATCATGACATCAGCACGACATCAGCGGTCAACTCTGACCGTTGACTGGTCAAACTGACACGTGGGGTCCGTTAGTCATTGACTGTTAACTAATTAACCTAGTTAGTTAGTTTAATTAATAGATTAATTAGGTTAAGTTAATTAATTTAGTTAATTAATTAATTTAATTATTAATTATTAATTATTATTATTTTATTCCGTTCTCAGGGGCGTGGGCCCCCTTGCCATAGGCCCAGAGGCGGAGCGGGCAGCGGTGCGGGCGCGTGGGCGCCAGCCCGATAGGCCACTTACGCAGGCCAGGGGCGGCGAGTGGCGCGTGCGGGGGGTTGCGGCGAGCACGGGATGGCTCGCGGGCTCGCAGCAGGAGCGGCCAGGGCGCGGGAGCAGAGCTCCGAGCGCGTGATGGCAGCGGCGGCAAGCAGGCACTGGCGCGGGCGGCAGCGTGAGTGAGTAGGGGCACGGCTGGAGGGGAAAAGCGGCAGCGGCGAAGTGGCAAGCAGCAGCAGGCGAGGGGGAAGGGAGCACGGCGCGAGCAGGGACGCGGTGGCTGGGCGAGAGCTCGGGCGTCTCATGGGCGCGCGTGGCCGGGGAGTAGCATGGACAGAGGGCGTGCGGCGTGGCCGAAGCGATGGATGCGACAGCGGGCGAGCGACGGCGGGCATGACCCGGGCGAGTGCGCGAGCACGGGCGTGCGTGAGCGGAAGAGCTCGTGCGACGCGCGGCGGCAGCAGCAGCTCGACAGGAGCTCGAGGTCGAGTTAGGGAGAGAGGGAAAATGGGAAGAATGAGAGAGAGCTCACGGGGCCTTGTAGTTGAGCACAAGCGGGCTCGGGGAGGAGTCGGGGAGGCGCCAGAGCTTGGGACGGTGCGGATTCCGGCGATGGGGGCGGCGAGGTGATGACAAGGACGAGGACGAGGCGACGACGTCGAAGGGGTCGGGGCTTGTTCCCCGATCCAGATCCAGAGGTGGGAGGAAACTGGGGTGAGTGGGGAGGGGATCGACTAGGTTAGGGTTTGGGGTGGGTTAAGTAGGCCGGCGACGGTGGGACGGTTGGCTGGGTCGAGGCCCAGTTGGGTCAGGGGGTTTGCTCTGATTTTTACTTATTTACTTTTCTTTATAGCTCTTGTTTAATTGTTTCCTTTTTGTTTTAACTTGTTTTAGTTTTATAAAGTATAAAAATAGTTCACAATTTAGTACTAATAATTATGCTACTGCCCCATTAACTTTTGGGCAACTAAATGAATAGTTTGTTATTTTACAAAATACAAAAGGCATTTACTTAATTGTTTTACCTACTGTTTTAATTACTTCAGTGCATTTAAACCTTTAATAAAATTGTGGTTTCATCACCATAATTACCTATGCATTATATGTCATCTCTTGAACATTTTAGTTTTAATTTTATGAAAACTTTTGTTGTTTGCCTATATTTTAAATTTGAATTTGAATTGTTTTTGAACCATCATGAGATTAATAATAGTAATCGCAGTGACATGGCATCATTAGCAAAGGTTCACTCTAGCTTAATTATCCGGGCGTCACAAAACTTTTTCTATGTTGTTCATGATTTCCCTATAATGAAGTGGACTATGCATTTTATTTTCAATCTGATTACTAAATATGTTGAGACCTAGTAAATAGTACATTTATTTAGTTGTCAGAAGAACTTGTTTATTTAATGAAAATCATGAAGCCATACAGCTATATTGTGAAGATATTTTCTGATTGCAATCCTAAAACCTGAACCTGGATGCAGTAAAGGCTTTGTCCAACCCTAAAACCTGAACCCTTTAGTTAATTGTCAACTGAGATTGTGCAAATAGGAGTAGTTCTTTAGAGGGGAGAACAGCTACGCATGCAAAGCAAAGAAAAGAACAAGAAAGAAAACAATGAATACATCAACATATAATGCAATACATGAGGTACATGTTGTGTCAATCATCTGATTGATCATATTTTTGTATTCCTAATTTCAGAATGTACTTGCTACTCGTATGAAATGCTATATTTCGGTACTCCTAATCTGACTTAGCTGTGGATCAACTAATACACAGGAAGATGACGAAGTGGTGGATGATAGCAAGGACAACAGGGACAGCAAGAGCCGCTACGTCCTCAGGAGGCTGCGGAATAGGGAAATCCCGTACCGTAGCGGCCCCAACAGGCTCTACGGCAACATAGCCCGCCCCTTCTGCTGCGCGAGGATCAAGAACGATTATGATAGCCTGATCATGCATGGCACCGGTGTCGGCCATGGTTTGGGGAGGAACCGTAAGCCCCACATCCGGGCTAAACATGCTGCCTTCGGTGCCTTCCTCAGGAAGTACGCGAAGGGGCATCTGCCGTTCACCCTCCCGAGGCCTCCTCGTCCGGCCAAGATGCCGAGGATCTGATGCACTGCTTGCTTGTTGCTGCGGGCCCGCTACTGCCCCCTTTATGTTTTAAATCTGTTATGGTTGTTCTGTGATACTTCTGCCCCACCGTACTGCTTGAACTTATGCACTGCTTGATCTTTTGGGTTAAGACTATTTAATCTGCTATGTTAAGTGTTTCGTACTACGTTGCTTATTTCTGTTAAGGCCCTACTTTCAATGGTACATGCTTACGATAATAAACCAGGATTTCTAAAGCAGCACGGCCAATTTGTAGAGGATAGGCGCCTAATTAAGCGTCTACCCTGTACTAATAAGCGCTGGTGCTTCATTAAACTATGGTTTATTTTTTGAGCACCTACCCTAAGTGCATTGCGTTGAACATTGCCTAATACCTCCACTATGGTGATATATGGTACATGTTCTGTCTCTAACTGAGAATGCTAATGCTATATCTTCAACTGAATTTGGTATGTCTCCAAATAAAGATGTTGAAGTTATTGCTATGGACAGTTCTAGCATTATAACTGAGCTTGTACTAGTTGCTGCCAAAAGTAGAGCAGACAAATGTTTGCCAAGAGTACATACTGCCATTTGAAGCAAAACAAATGAGCATGCATTAGTTATTGCCAAAAATGTAGCATGCACATGATTGCCAAAAGTACCTATTGCCACTTTTTGATATGCACTCAGGTTGTTATAGTTATTGGCAAAAGTACATCATGCAAATGATTGGCACAACTACCTACTCCTAGTTCAAGCAAAAGCACTGAGCATGTATCCCTAATTGCCGAAAGTAGAGAATGCTCATGATTGGCAAAAGTACGTACTGCAAAAGCAGAGAATGCTCTGTTGTGGTATGTTATCATAGCATACTTTCTTTCGGCAAATTGGATGGTCTTAGCTGGTGTTACCAAGCCATCTTTCACCGACTCGTCGATGCACGCTTGATAAAGTAAGATCAGCAAATCATAAATGACAAATGTATCATAAGTGCTAACTACACTGGTACCCAGTACATACCTAAAGTACCATTTAGTTGTCTTGAATGGGCTCAACATAGCTTGTGATGGTTTGCGTGCTCGTGCTGACATCGATCCCACGCGTTTAGCAATGGTCTTGCTATCAAATTTAAGTTTCAGCTCTTCAAGAGTTTTTGTTTTTGTAGCTTGCACTTCATCGACCATCTTCCTCGGGCGTCCACGTGTTCTTCGCCTTTTTGGGGAGCTCGGGGTGTCAGGATCCTTTAGGGAGCTCGACGTGTCTGTTTTGTTGCACAGAACAGTTCTGTTGATTTCTTGGACGTCGTCTTGTGAATCCTTAGGTTGCGCTGCAACGTGTGCTTCATATATTTCCTTCTATACAGCAGACATCAGTGCATTCAGTCATATCATGACACATGTGAATAATATAAAATATCCATGCTTTTTCGCTAACCGTTATGGGGTACTTGTATGAATCGAGGCGAAGATCGTTGCAATTTGAACACAGCATGCTAGAAACTATTTTCCAGCTGAAAATTTCTATCTGTGACTAAATTTGATAAGCGAAACATATGTCAGCACAACGTTGAGGCATAAGATATTTCAAAATTAAATATAGTGTTTGACTGACATGCTCCAAATTCTCGGTAAAATCTTCACCGTTCCATGTCAACGTCTACTTCAGTGTGAACAGAGCACATGAATGCCTGCAAAGTTTAGTTTAGGTTTACTAAACTTGAACGTGTCGGCGTGGAATAATTTAGGAGGTCGTACGTACCCGTCCTTCTGCTGTGGTATGTTGTCATAGCGTACTACGTCCCACTCGGTAAATTTGATGGGCTTAGCTGGTGTTACCAAGCCATCCTTCACCGCTTCATCCATGCAGGTCTGAATCGACTCCACCTAGCATAATACGAGTTTGCCAAAGGGTTACGGTGATCTAGGAGTTCATGTGCCATCCAACGGTAAAGAGGCTGCAAGATAAATCTTACAAGAGCAGTTTCCTTGGACTTGTCAAAATAATTTTTCAAGGAGTTTAGGATTTGAATCTCTTCTTTGTTGAAATTAAACACCATTACCATCCAGTGGTTATTATGCACATGCAACGGGATTCGCACCTGCAGTAAAATCAAAGCGGACTCATTCCACGGAATAATTTAGATATGGGTAACAATTATTGTTCGGGGGACCCCTGAAATATTTCCTCCACACTATCTACTACGATATATGAAAGTGAGGAAAACGGGTACCTTCCGGCATCCTACAAATTTATTTGCAATACGAGCAACCCACGAGTTTCCACGCCCCCTTGGAATAGCCCCTTTTGATTCTAAAAGCCTTTTGGTTTCATTGGGGGATATGACTGCCGTAGTATCAGTCTCAACTCCACTGATGTGAGCATACGCCATTATAACCTGCCAAATTTGTAATCATGTAATGATGTGCCAGCACTTGCAATAGTTGATGTCCAATGGAGTACAAGGGGCTTACATCACCGCAGATGTATTTTTTGTTGTAAATTGGCTTGAGTTGTTCCGCTCATAGGGGAATGTCTCCGATTAGAGCTACTTCAACAGGGTCGTGTGTTCCCCGGATGAAAACGGCTGCCTCTTTGTCCTGAGCGGTGAGCACGTAATCATTATCAAACAGAGGCTTCAACGGTGTGATTCGAGGATCCTCCTTGTTCGGCAGGACGTGTCTGGCACTTGGTGTTGGAGTCGAAGTACGTGGCGTGGATGCGTCGAACTTAGGAGTCGCCGTGAAGGATTCACTGCGCACATTGACTTGTTCCTATAATAAAAAAATGGTCAATTATAATTAGTTTGTTAATCGTACGTACGTGGTAGGCCATAATTATTACCTCGACGCCTGCTTTCTGTGACTCGGATTGTCGGTTGCCTTTAATTTGGTTTTTTAATTCCTGTAACAATTAAAACAATAATGAATATGGAGGAACATATTCATAACAATAAAAAATGCACAACAAGACATACCTTCAGTTCCCTCCTTAAGTCTTTTATTTCGTCCTCGGCCATCGAGAGCCTAGGATTACTGGCAGATTTACTCTTAAGGTCGATTAACTCTTCGCTCAACGTCGGAAATTTCGCGTCATATCTGTGCTGAAATTCCATTAACTGTCTGCCTATCTTCTTTTCTTGTTCAGTAAAACATGCATTCATGGCTGCAACTATCATTTCCACCTGTGCAAACGAAATAACACCCTGTTCAGAACATAGCTAAATGAATGAGGTTTGATGTGACCTTTTACTACTCTTGGAAAATGAAAATTGTCTTTGTTGGGCCTACTTGTTGGCTACTCATAATTTGACATTCTGATTGTGCTCGACATGAATCACGTTCATCCACATGTACAAAATTATTGCTTCGTGGATCATTTGTATTGTTGGCCTCTGGTTGTCGAGCACAAATTTGCATCACAACCTTTTAATCAGGTAGAATGAATCAGTAGTAGCAAATAATTAACCGGATATACAAGGGTCAAATCTACAAACACACCAGTCCTTTATGAAGACCCTCTGTGTTGTAAGGTTCTATTCTTATTTTGCACGTGCATTCGTCCCATCGTGCGACCAATGGTGGGGGTATAGCAGGATACATCAATTTGACAGAACGCACGTGCTCCCAGTACCAAATCTTCACAATAAATTACTTCATCAATATAGAGATATACACAAAAGAACAACAATTGTAGAATGTTAACTAGTGATGTTGCACTAACCTGGAGCAGAGGTAGATTTAGCTGTAGAGATACTTGATCAAGATTGTGAAATTTGTTAAGGGACGTGAACAAGTGTTTCAGTGTGAAACATCCCCAGTTCAATGTCCGAATGCTTTTCATATCCGCAAAAAGTTTTAGATATTTCGCATCGACATAAGATTGTGCTGTTGGTGCTAAAACTGTACCTATTGCAAATAGAACGAACCGCGCCAGGAAATCATCGTCCTGAGTTTTGGAACTTATGATCGCTTTCTCAAGGTCAGCTAGAGAAATAACCCCATTGTGTTGAAATGTGTTAAACAATTTTGGATCCTCTGTGCTTTGCAGCTTTTATCAATATCCTCCCCTTCTATCGCAAGGCCAAATATATGGTGCACGTCCTCTTCGATGATAGGAATGGGTGTTTTACCTATGGTAATGGATGCTGTCTTACAATCGAAGCTATTTGCTAGTCTTATGAACATAATGCGCCAGAGATTAAATTGATGCATCTTGGTTAGACCACCAAGACCGGTTTTGCTTATGATGGACTCTGTGTGTTTTGGTGACAACAAGTCCATGGCTTTGGCGAACCTTGACGGTGAGCATGCTAACTTCATACGAGCGTGCTTCGCAAAGAGGTCCTGCAAAGTGGCATTAGATTTTAGCGAGTATGAAAGAAGTATGTGCACGTACAGTTTTCAAACAAAATGTCAATTACGTACCTCATCGGTCATTTCGGGGAAGTGTTTTTCTCCATTAGCAGGACTTTTAACAGTAGTTTCCATTTTACTGGCACGTATGGAACAGAAGCAAAACCGGGTCAATTAATATGAACTTAATATTGAGAAATGTATAAAAAAATAAAATCTTATATTAGGTATCGATGAGTTTTTTTAATAATATGAACTACTTGTAAGTATAAGCACACTACCAATTTTGGTCATGCATAACATTACAACAGTTTAACTAGGGTTTAGGACTGCATAAACATATGATGTGTTATTTCATGGAAGAGATACCCTTCTCTTGTTGTGGTATTACCTCTTTGGACGCTCGTGTAGGGTGGCAACATTGATTACAAGAAAATTATTAATAACAGCTATGATCAGGTAATCTTGACGACTGGAATAACTTGTGGAAAACCTATTAGGGTTTTACTGGTAGACGTGCGGCTGAGAAAGATTAAAAGGAGCTATGATCAGGTAACCTTCTGTCCGAGACGGTGGCGGCCCAATGCTCCAGGCGGATAGTGCGTCCCACACTAGATGTGTCTGTGTCGCGCTCGACGGCCGCAACGGGAGGAGCGGCGCGTTGACGGGAGTAGGAGGCGGTGACAACACCACTGCCGTCCGACCCCTCAGGTAATGTTCCCGGTGGGCTGTGGGTGGTGGCCGGCGGCTCCAATCTGATCTTGCAACGGTCGTGGGAGGTGGTAGGGGGCCTGGATGCCGCAGGTGGTTACTGTAGGAGATATGCCCAAGAGGCAATAATAAATGATATTATTTATCTCTAAGTTCATAATTATGTTTATGTTCCATGCTATAACTGCTATGGTTCTTGAGTCTACAATAACCATGAGGCTCGGAGGAAGACTCATATGCACGTGTGGAATAATAAACGGTAAAATGTATTCCTAGTCTAGCCTCTAAGACTAGCTCAAATGTTGCATGATGGTTCTGTTTTCCTGATCATGGGCATGTCTATGCCAGCAACTTTGAGGGCACAATGTTAGAGGAACATTTGTGTTGAATCGACCCGATTTGATGTTATGCTATGAGATACATTCATCACAAGTTAAATGGTTAATAACACAGAGATAGTTAATGTTTGCATGATTCCTTAGACCATGAGAGTATCGAGTTTCTTCATGCTTGCTTCATGAACTTTGGGGTTTGTTAAACGTCATCCGTAAATGGGCGGCTATTACGGCGGCTTACGGGTTCATGGAAAAGTATGCCAAGTAACTTGATAGCTCAAGATTGGGATTTGCTCCTCCAATGATGGAGAGATATCTCTGGGCCCTCTCAATGTTACGGTATCCATCATCGTCTGGCCAGACACTTTGTGATTTGATCACGGGGATGCCGGAACACGGTAACGAGAAAAGAGAACAATACCGGTAATGAGGTAACTGGCATAGTGGACAAGTTGTTGATCCACGGGGATGCCAACATGTCTCACCTCAGGTATTTGTAACATATCGCGAAGCAACAGGAATAGCACACGGCAACTGGAGGTTCACTCGAATATTCATTCGTGTGGGTATAGGGGTCAATATGGGTGTCCACGGCTCCGATGTTGATCATTGATCGGAAGGGGTTCTGGGTCATGTCTATACTTCACCGAACCTATAGGGTAAAAACGCTTAAGGGTCATCTATCTGTTGAATACTAGACAGGGAGTCTGAGAGAAAGTTTCCGGGAAAAGTTTCGGAGACAGCGGAAAAGTTCCGAAAAGAGAGGTCACCGGATGAGTTCCGGTAAAACCGAAAAGTTGTTTTGGGGTATACCATTAAGTCAAATTGGTTTCGGGACACGCCTGATAATTCTTGGAGGTTGCCAGAATTATTCTGGAAACTTCTGGGAAGTTTCCGGGATAAAAACCGGAAATGTTCCGGAGCTGCCGGAACCGGTTTGGTTGCTTTTCGAAGATGAAAATCACTAATCTAGAATTGTTTCGGAACGCGTAAAAAATTATTTTAGTAGGTACTGGAAATGTTCTATGCCCACATAAATATTTTCTGTTCGAACGGACGCTGAAAAATGTCGTCATGAATAATGAAAGTGCTTTTTGGGTGACTTCTTGGAGAAGCCACCTTGAGGGCCGTTTGGTATTTTTCCCCTTGGCTTCTTGGAGAAGCCACCCTTGGGCTTGGCCTATAAATAGGGGTGGAGGTGGCTGCCTAAAGACTTACTCTTTCTCACATACAAGTGCCATGCATGATCTGGCTTTCTCTCTCCCTCCCAGCGAAATAGTTTCGTAGAGCCGAAAGGCTGTCTGGGTTCCGGTGGGAACTTGTTCTGGACGGCGAAGCCCTGCTGGATAGATGACACCGTATGTGTGCAACTCTGTAGAGAGATCGTAGTTTCGGTCTTAGTTCAAGAGTGCCTCCTGAAGGGCTGTCCGAGTGATCGTCCGAGTTTCGAAGGTCCTGCCAAAGGGCTGTCCAAGTGACCGTCTGAGATTCTGAGGGCTGTCCGAGGATCCGTGCGGTGGGATTATCCGAGGGATAGTTCTGAGGTCCTCCTGAAGGGCTGTCCGAGTATCCGTCCGGTGGGACTATCCGACGGACTGTCCCGAGGCCTCCCGAAGTGCTGCCTGGAGATCCGTCCGGGGAGCAGGCGAGGGAGTACATCCTCGCGGTTGGGAGGCTGTAAATCCTAGCTGCGGGGATCTGCACCGCCGATCGTCATCGACTCTTCTTCCGCTGCGCTACGAGTCGGTAACGAAAAGATCAAACCTTGTCTGCAGTCTCCATAGTGGTCCTGGGCTGGTGCGTAGGTTGGAATTTTTTTGTTTTCTGCTGCATTACACTACAGTGGCATCAAGAGCCGTGCTATGCGTAGATGCAGGTTGCGACCTAGAATACATAGAGATGTATGGGTGTTGCACAATATAATTAGGTAGTAGATGAGATCTATTGCTGAAAATTATTTGTGCGGGTAGCAGATGAAATCTTTTACCCGATGTTCTTGTTGCTTCCCTGAAATTTGCATATTTCTGATCTTGATAACAGCATGGTGGAGTTTCAATGTTCTGGCAATCCGCGATCCTGATTGATCAATGAAGTGCTAACAGTTCATTGAATTCCACCGTAGTTAAAAAGAAAGCTGAAATTTCGCAGACGAAAGGGCAATGCAGATATGATCTGCACGGGGGTCATGCGTATGACGAATTTCAGTATGGGGCTTGAGATTTTATTATCTCGTGTTTCATACACCCCGCAAAAGTTAATCTAGCGACTTGAATTATCATACTTGATGATGGACGTTGGTAGCTTCGGTTTGTTTCGAAACCTTAGAAGCCACGTAAAACAAGTTTTTGCTGGACCGATTAGAGGCGTCTAACTTGGTTTTGCAGGATGGTTTGCATGTGCATGTGATGTGGTATAGCAGTGCTCATAATAAGATGATTATGTATGAGATGACTATATAATGTAAATTGATTAACATGACCTGCGTGTCATGATTCGACATGATGGCTGGAGCCATATGATTGCCACTTTAATGACCTGTGTGTCAACCTTAAGCAATGCACTTATTTTATTAGCTATAGAGATAGCAATATTATCTGGTGCATCGACAAGGTGGTGGCAATCTTCGCGAAGGTGAACATCGATGCGAATGCCGAAGACGAAGAAATGAAAGACTTCTCCATCAGAAAGGGCTATACCATATCATGCTATTATGAATTGCCTGAGATGTTTATCCCTTATGATGCACCCTTCTTGATTGCGCGGTAGTCGCTTTTTATTAGGGTGATCTCTCACTTAAAATATCAAGTAGTTAGTGTTCTCCCAAGTGTAGCACCATCACGGCACCTATCTCTTCGGGGCATCACATGATCTCCATGGGTGCGAACGATTAGAGAAGTGTGAGGCGGGTGAGTTGAGACCTCGCAGCGAGATCACTTGGTTGTCTTGATGTTCTAGAAGGATCTCCCTGAGCTCGGAACACGCCCATTGAAAGATGAACAAGAGTCACATAGAGATGTGATCGGCAAGTTTGCCTACCGATTTAAGTTCGCGCCATCAGTGTTCATCTCGTTCAATGACGTTGAATGGAAATGCGGGTCTTGAATCACTCACAATTAATTATGAGAGATATTGATTTGAGTGAGAGCGCACTGTTGAATTAACTTGTTTAATTATCAATGCAATTAATTATGAACTCTGTCTAAGTGTGTTTTGCATAAATAGTTGTAGAATAATGGCTCGCGTTTCCACCTTCTCTGTTAAAATTGAATAGTTGTTAAATATCTGGTTAAAACTTTACGGTTGGTAATGTAATGTGAGGATTGTCCTCAAGAGTGCCGAGAAGGACTTTGTCCTATCGCATGTTTTCGGTATTCTCCCGCTAATGCTATGGATCATGTGACTCTCGTCCTTCGATCCAAAAGCTAGAATTCCGTGACGGTCAAAGTGCAATATGTTTGCTTCCATGAGACCCGAACTTCGAAAGTTTGGGATAGTTATATGATATTCATGGAACTGAAAATCATTTTCAGATACAAACAAAGCAATGTTTGTTTGCAAGTATTAGTAAAAGTGTTTACTATGCATTTGACTATTGGGAAAGGGATCCAGAAGAATGCCTATCATATGATGATGGTGAATAAAACAACAACTTAAAGAGAAAGGAAGTGTCCGAAGGGTGTTAGTGAAACTTTCACGCCTAGGAAGTCCGGGGCTAACGCCACTCTTAAGTTGGGTGCTTCTTCTAAGAGTAGGAGAAATAATGAAAGTTGAACTGTTAGAAGTATAAAGGCAAAAGGAAAGAAGACTGGAATATCCAGCTCATTTATGAATGTCATACAAGTTTTTGATGTATAAAAGGCTGGTCAAAGATATAGCTCTTGGGAATTATGGTTAAACATGTTAATCACTAATTCTTGGGTATTGTGAGTTAATCACAAAGATACCCGCTCGATTGCATTCTGTTGCAACTCGATGTAAGAACTACCATGGCCTGAAAGACTAGCCAGGACTAAGGTTTTGATACACGCGGGGAACATAGTAATAGTTACTATACCTTCCATCGGTGTATTACTTATGTATTTACTTTCATAATTCATTTTAGAGTTATACACTCTAGCCCTTTGCATAAGGTATCTTGCAAGAAGGTTGTTCATAAGAGAACTTTTAATGTTCGGTGTTTTGAATAACATAAGGGCCATACTTTCATTATGAATGACACGTATGTTATGAATATTGATAATAATACATTACCTCTGGGTTTACTTTCATAATTCATTTTAGAGTTTCATACACTCTAGCCCATTGCACAATGTTTGTTGCAAAAGAGTTGTTCATAAAAACAACAATTGTTGTTCAGTATTATGAACAACATGAAGGGCCATGCTTCCATCAAAGATGGGATGTATGTTGTGAATATTGATGGAAATATGATACATCCATAACACTGACGCTAAATGTCGCAAGACTAAAAGAATTCCACATATGTGTGGCACTGCATTTGGTCACATTGGAGAAACCCGCATGGAAATTCCATTATGATGGATTTTGAAGTCGTTTGATTTTGAATCATCTTACACTTGCAACTTTCCTCCGAAAAGTGAAGTGACTGAAACACCATTCACAGGCCATAAGGAACGAACAACAAACTTATTGGTGACCATACATTTGATGTGTGTAGTCCGATAAATGTTGTTAGTAGTGGATTTATCTATCATCAGAAATGACTCAAGTAGATATATGGATATTTACTTGATGATATGTATGTCTGGATCTTTTGAAATCATTCGAAAGGTTTTCAAAAATGAAGTAGAAGTTATTGTAACAAGAAAATTATGTTTCTACAATTTGATTGCAGAAAGGAATATTTGAGTTACAAGTTTAGCGAATGTCTGATGAGTTGTGAAAGGGGTTTGATAACTTGCACCTCCCGGAACACCACTGCAAGTGGAAAGTCCGTGAAGATGTAATCGAACCATTCATGACATGGTAAGATCAAAGATGACATAAATAAATTTGCCATTATCCCTTTTAAAGTGATGCTTTAGAGAATGCGGCTTTTACACTGAAAAGAGCTCCATCGGGTCTGTTGAAATGACGCCATGGTATGGTACGCCCAACCATGTTATATCTTTTCTTAACATTTGGAATATGGGGCTTGTGTAAAAGGTTAGAAACATATTTCAAATCAGACAAGTGCTACTTTGTAAGTTATCCCAAGTCATTGGGTAATCCCCCACCACTATAACGAGGCAAAGGATTTTGCCACAAAACGGTATGCTTTTAAAGAGAATAGTTCTTGCAAAAGGTTGAGTGGGAGGACAGTGCAACTCGATGAGATAACAAGTATCTTCGTCATCAGATCAAAGGAAAGAAACCTTGGAACTGATTCCAGAGTTTCCTACTGCGACTGATACGGAAGCCTCTACATGAGATGTAGGGACTTCGGTCGAACTTGCAGCTGAGCAACGTAGGCAAAGCTCGTGCAAACCTCTCAGGTGCGCAAACGAGATATTGTTGTTAGACAATAGTATACCTACGATACACAAGGAAGCGTTGATGGGCCCTGACTCCGGAATTGGCTAAATGCCAATACAATCCGAGATAGGTTCCATATAAGTGATTCAAGATTAAAATCTTGATACACCTTTCGGAAGACTTAGAGTCTAACGAATATTTATGGAACTAAAAACTGATACGGATAAAAATGTTTTATCCATAAAGCCCGACTTGTTGCAATAACAAGTTCAAGGAGTTGACTATGGTGAGGTTGTTTCACCGTAGCGATGCTTAAAGTCGGTCCGGGTTGAACTAGCAATTAATACATATTTCAAATCATGAGATATGAAACAAGGATGACGAAAGGATTTCCATCTGATGGAAATGAGACCAAGGACTTACATGTGTTACAGTCCAAGGTATTTTTTCAGTCCAGAGGATGCTAGTAAGTATGCAAACTTCAGAGTTCCAGCAATGGACAGAAGGGAGCAAAATGGAGTTGGAATCTTCGTTTTGATGAAATGGTCAAAAAGGTTTGACTTCATCAAATGGGTATCGAAGATGCTTGTGATTCAAGAAAGTAAGTGGGAGCATGATAATATTTCTAAAAACCTTGTGTACTTGACACATTGTTAATTGGAAATAAATTTCTTGACACGAATTAGGACTTCATTTGAGAATAGATTTTCGATGAAGTGCTTGGGCTAAATAGCCTTGATATTAGGCATAATGACCTATGGAGATAGATTTACCTAATGGGGCTAAGCAATGAATACATATTGACAAGATGCTAATTTTTTTTAGCATTTAAAATGCCAAGGAGTGATTCTTGCCGAAGTCACATGGAAAGAGTTTTGCAAGACTCGGTGTCCCAAAACACTGATGAGTAAAATACATGATGGAGATTCCACACACTCTTGTGTTTGTATTAATCATGTATTCCATTGTATGTAAAACAACCAGATATGTCCAATACTCCAAAGGTGTTGCGAGTATGGATACCAAAGTGATCAAAGTACTGATCATGGGACAACAGTGAAAGATGTCATTGAGTACTAGAGTAATACTGATGACATGTTTTATCGCAAGCAGAGATTATGAAGTGCTCATTGTAAGTAATTACATCGATACAGTCTTCATCAATGCTCCATGCATTTTTCGATTTAAGTTAAGGGTTTTGTGTAATACACAATATGGTGGCATGGTAGATGGAAATTGTTCCAAACAAGATACTATGGCGAATTATATAACAAAGGCTAAGTATGTTGATGCTTTAGAAGCGACAAACAAGATGTTGAATCATATAGTTCATTCATGAACTTCGTATGGTTCTAAGAAGGCTTTGGTCAATGGGACACTATTGCAGATAGTTGCTCCATAGCTCAGCCTGAGGAATTAGGTTTCGATGAATGATTCACATATATACAAAGCCAAGTCCACACAAAATATGAATTTTGTGAAAGTGTGAAAACGCGAGGATATGCAGAGATACACACGGAGCTGAAGTTGTCAGATCCGTTGGACATCAGGCTATACCACATGCGAAGCATTTTTTACACCGGTATGCCATAGGTGTAAAGTGCATTAGCATTGACTAGATTATTGACTCTAGTGCAAGTGGGAGTCTATAGGAGATATGCCCTAGAGGCAATAATAAATGATATTATTTATCTCCAAGTTCATAATTATGTTTATGTTCCATGCTATAACTGCTATGGTTATCGAGTCTACAATAACCACGAGGCTCGGAGGAAGACTCATATGCACGTGTGGAATAATAAACGGTAAAATGTATTCCTAGTTTGGCCTCTAAGACTAGCTCAAATGTTGCATGATGGTTCTGTTTTTCTGATCATGGGCATGTCTATGCCAGCAACTTTGAGGGCACAATGTTAGAGAAACATTTGTGTTGAATCGACCCAATTTGATGTTATGCTATGAGATACATTCGTCACAAGTTAAATGGTTAATAACACAGAGATAGTTAACGTTTGCATGATTCCTTAGACCATGAGAGTATCGAGTTTCTTCATGCTTGCTTCATGAACTTTGGTGTTTGTTAAACGTCATCCGTAAATGGGTGGCTATTACGGCGGCTTACAGGTTCATGGAAAAGTATGTCTAGTAACTTGATAGCTCAAGATTGGGATTTTCTCCTCCGACGATGGAGACATATCTCTGGGCCCTCTCAGTGTTACGGTATCCATCATGATCTGGCCAGACACTTTGTGATTTGATCACGGGGATGCCGAAACACGGTAACGAGAAAAGAGAACAATACCGGTAACGAGGTAACTGGCATAGTGGACAAGTTGTTGATCCACGGGGATGCCAACATGTCTCACCTCGGGTATTTGTAACATATCGCGAAGCAACAGGAATAGCACACAGCAATTGGAGGTTCACTCGAATATTCATTCGTGTGGGTATAGGGGTTAATATGGGTGTCCACGGCTCCGATGTTGATCATTGATCGGAAGGGGTTCCGGGTCATGTCTATACTTCACTGAACCTATAGGGTCAGACGCTTAAGGGTCATCTATCTGCTGAATACTAGACTGGGAGTCTGAGAGAAAGTCTCCGGGAAAAGTTTCGGAGACAGCGGAAAAGTTCTGAAGAGAGAGGTCACCGGATGAGTTCCGGTAAAACCGAAAAGTTATTTCGGGGTATACCATTAAGTCAAATTGGTTTCGGGACACGCCTGATAATTCTTGGAGGGTGCCAGAATTATTCTGGAAACTTCAGGTAATTTTTCGCGATAAAAACCGGAAATGTTCGGAGCTGCCGGAACCGGTTTGGTTGCTTTTTGCACATGAAAATCACTAATCCAGAATTGTTTTGGAACGCGTCAAAAATTATTTTAGTGGGTACTGGAAATGTTCTAAGCCCACATAAATATTTTCGGTTCGAACGGACGCTGAAAAATGTCGTTGTGAATAGTGAAAGTGCTTTTTGGGTGGCTTCTTGGAGAAGTCACCTTGAGGGCCCTTTGGTATTTTTCCCCTTGGCTTCTTGGAGAAGCCACCCTTGGGCTTGGACTATAAATAGGGGTGGAGGGGGCTGCCTAAAGACTTACTCTTTCTCACATACAAGTGCCATGCATGATCTGGCTTTCTCTCTCCCTCCCAGCGAAATAGTTTCGTAGAGCAGAAAGGCTGTCTGGGTTCCGGTGGGAACTAGTTCTGGACGGTGAAGCCCTGCCGGATAGATGACACCGTATGTGTGCAACTCTGTAGAGAGATCGTAGTTTCGGTCTTAGTTCGAGAGTGCCTCCCGAAGGGCTTTCCGAGTGACCGTCCTAGTTTCGAAGGTCCTCCCGAAGGGCTGTCCAAGTGACCGTCCGAGATTCTGAGGTCCTTCGGAAGGGCTGTCCGAGGATCCGTCCGGTGGGACTATCCGAGGGACTGTTCTGAGGTCCTCCTGAAGGGCTGTCCGAGGATCCGTCCGGTGGGACTATCCGAGGGACTGTCCCGAGGCCTCCCGAAGTGCTGCCCGGAGATCCGTCCGGGGAGCAGACAAGGGAGTACATCCTCACGGTTGGGAGGTTGTAAATCCTAGCTGCGGGGATCTGAACCGCCGATCGTCATCGACTCTACTTCCGCTCCGCTACGAGTCGGTAACTCAAAGATCAAACCTTGTATGCAGTCTCCATAGTGGTTCTGGGCTGGTGCGTAGGTTGGAATTTTTTTGTTTCTGCCGCGTTACCCTACAGTTACGAGGGAGGAGCTGTAATCGTGGGATTTCGGGAGATCTGGCCGGCGTGAGTTATGGGAGGGTGGAAAGTTGGCATCATTGTCCCAAAAAAAAACTAATATGTCGTTGAGAAAGGAATACATTATTTAAATGGTAAAATATGTTGTTTGTTCTGAAAATGCACGAAAACTAGCCGTACGTGACAAAACTTGCAAACTTAGCTGAAAATGTTGAAACTTGAATGTAGCCCAAACATGGCCATGGCTTGCAATCCTACAAACATGGGTTGATTTCAGGTAGGTCAACAAACCAACATGTGAGTTCGGAGGGTGCCAGTCAAGGCCGGAAGGGCGTGTCTGGGGCCACCTCCATGTTTAGACCATCTAAAAATGATCTCTACTATTTCCCATGGAATCCCAAGACCAAAACAAGCTGCCATGCAAAATGCTTTTCAGTTTGGAGAAATATTCCATTTTCTTGATTTTTATTATAAAAAATGCTCGAAAAGTGGCCGCACGTGAAAAAACTTGCAAACTTAGCTGAAAATGGTTCAAACTTGGCATGTATCCCTAACATGGCCATGGATTGTAACCCTACAAAGTTGGGGATCGTTTCATATAGGTCAATAAACCAACATGTGCTTTCGGAGGGTACAAGACTAGCCCGGAAGGGCCCGTCTCGGGCCACCTCCTTGAATACACCATGTACATAGGATTCCAAGTTCTTTTCATGCCATCCCATGACCAAATCAAGCATGCATGCACAGTGCTTTGAAGGTTACAGATCATTTTCATGTGTTTTCATTTTTCTAAGAAAAAAACCCTGTAAACAGCTCCCAGACGGTCTACCCCCCCTAGACATCCATCGAAAGGGGTAGCACATGATGCCTTCAAGCTTCTTCGCCTTAGGGTGGACCTAATTGACACACCATACCAAGTTGGAACATTGGTTCAAACTGGATTCCATCCATGGAGTCTATGAGGTACATCCACTGCCTCCATCCAGAACCTTCGTGCTACACTGTCAACTGTACGAACCAAGTAGATCATGCAACATCTGAAATGAGCCCAACTTATGTCATGCCATGGAAAAAGGTTACAATTTTAGGCTTCCAGGACAACATTAAATGAGTTTTAGAAAAAATTGCAAGTTTTGGCAATCGCGGCCATTTTTTCGGGCATTTATGACCGAAAAAATTGAAGAAAATGGATAATCTAGTAAAACTTACAACCAGTGTGCATGCATGCTTCATTTGTTCATGGGAGGACATTAAATAAAGTTGGCATCATTTGAAGATGGTGTGAACATGGAGGTTCCCCGAGACGCGCCCTTCCAGCCGGGCCTGGCACCGTCTGCGAGCAGATGCTACTTTCCTGACCTGTCTGAAATCAACCCAACTTTTTGGGGTGACAATTGAAGGCCATGTTAGGCATCCATGCCATGTTTGAACCATTTTGTGCAAAGTTTGCAAGTTTTCACACGTGCGGCCAGTTTTCGAGTATTTTCGACCGAAAAAATTACAGTACATGGTAAATTTTTGTAAACTGAATAGCATTTTGCATGGTTGCTTGATTTTGTCATGGAATGCACTTTAAAAGATTTGGGGAATTTCAGATATTTCATGTTGTACTTGCTTCACAAAGTGGACAGTGTAGCTCGAAGGTTCTACACGGGAGCAGGTGATGTACCTGAGCTATTCTACGAGATGGAATCTGGTGTAGGCCAATGATCCAACTAGGCTTGGTGTATGTTACTAGTGTATGTTACTCTCCACTGCGGCTAGTCTAATGTGCCACAAACTTTTGATGGGTGTCTAGGGGGGTACACCATGCAGACGATATTTATTGTTCTTATTCGATTGGAAATTGCAAAAGGATTAAAAATGTTGGCCAAATTGAAAACCATTGCGAATGCATTCTTGATTTGCTCATGGGAGATCATGAAATAAAGTTGGCATCATTTGTAGATATTGTAAACACGGACGTGCTCCAATACGCTCCCTTCCTGGGGCTAACATGGCATCCTCTGATAGCACATGCTGGTTTCTTGACCTTTCTTAAATCACCTCAAAATTTTGGGGTAACAACTCATGGTCATGTTAGGCCTCCATGACAAGTTTGAACCATTTTAAGTAAAGTTTGCAAGTAATGTCACGTGGGGCCAGTTTTCGGGCATTTTCAATAAAAAAAATCCCAACACATGGAAAAGTTGTCTAAACTGAGAACCATTTGGCATGTTTGCTTCATTTGCTCATGGGAGGCCATGAAAAAAAGTTGCGATCATTTGTATGTGGTGTTAACATGGAGGTGCTCCTAGACTCGCCCTTCCGGGCTAGCCTGACACCCTCCGAAAATACTAGATGGTTTCTTGACATATCTTAAGTCAACCCAAATTTTTTGTGGTCAGAATTCAAGGCCATTGTAGGCCCCCATGCCTAGTTTGAACCATTTTCAGCAATGATTGCAAGTGTTGTGACGTGTGGCCACATTCGGGCATTTTCGACCGAAAAAATTCTAGAAAATGAAAAACTTGGCTAAACTGAAAACCATTTTGCATGCTTCCTTGCTTTGGTCATGGCATGTAGTGAAACATATTTGGAAAATGGACAAGGCCAAATTTGGAATTATATATCGTTCATACTTGTTTGGAACCAAAAACCTAGTTCAGCCCTTACACATTGTATTTTTTAGCACAACATAATGTTTTTTTTAAATCTTGGTGATATATGTTAGAAGATCCCATAACTCACGCACACCACCTCTCCTGAAATCCCGTGATTGCACCGCCTCCCTCATAACTACCCGCGGCATCGGGGCCTCCTACCACCGCCACGTCCGCTCCAAGATCAGATTGGAGACGCCGGGCTTACGAGCATTATCGAAATCTCCGGCCACCGCCACCGCCATCGTTAGCTTAGGGGTCGGACATGACTGCTTTTTTCGCCGCCTCGTCCTCACGTCCCTACCTGCACTAGTGGGACCGTCCTACGAGGCATTGTTTCATGCCGATCACCTTCGAGCAAAAATGGTTAAGGAGATTAGCGCAGTAAGTATTTGCACTATAGAATCTGTCAGATCTGAATTCAACTGTTAGCACAAATCTTTAAGACAGTACTGGTAATGTGATTGATCTCGATTCGCAGTGTGGCATTTGTTTTGACACCAAGGGTTTGTGCGCCGGTGAGCAAGGGATGAGGGAGTTCGGTACGGTCACCCTGCGCGCGGGATTTGCAAACAAGACGGTAAGATCCAGTCTGACATGTCTCGTAGCAAATACCATGAGAAATTTAGTAATCCATCCCATCCAAAATTAATGTCTTAGATTCATGTAAATACAGATGTATCTAGTCATGTTTTCTTGGTAGATACATCCGTATGTACAATTCTTTGTCCACAATTTTTTGGACGGAGGCAGTAATATTGAACGAATATTGTACTCAGTCAGTTGTTTGTAGTGTTTACTGAAAAAAGAGTTATATTGCATGCTGATTTGTCTGTTGATCAATTTGGTTATGTGTACGTGCATGTAAATTAAAATCTTCTATGGGGTTATATGATATTACTGTTAAGAACTAGTGAACTACTATGCTAGTCATCTATGTCTGGCATACTATGATTGGACAAACTCTTTAGATTAACAGGTAGTTCATACTTATTAATAATCGTACATATGCTACTCAGGTAATCCCCTGCTATAGCAGATACAGTTTCATGCAGAAATTCAGAGTGCCCTTGGGAAAATATGGGAATTTTGATGCAAGTTACTGTTAAGAACTAGTGAACTACTATGCTAGTCATCTATGTCTGGCATACTATGATTGGACAAACTCTTTAGATTAATAGGTAGTTCATACTTATTAATAATCGTACATATGCTACTCAGGTAATCCCCTGCTACAGCAGATACAGTTTCATGCAGAAATTCAGAGTGCCCTTGGGAAAATATGGGAATTTTGATGCAAGTTTCATTACCAAAGAGGGCTTTGAATTCCCATGTGAGATTACCAACGAAAATGAGTTGACATACATTTCTGGAGATTCTTGGAAGGAATTTATTAGAGTTTACACGCTTTATGTGGGTCAAGAGATTACGTTCAGTACTGACAACTCAGAACTACCAAGTAGCCTTGTGACAACTGGGAATTTGCCTATCATACATCCAAGTAAACTACTTCCTTGCTCCTGGAAGTTTCATTACTCTAACTGTATCATATACCATATGTTTTAAATTAAATTGTCTGTGCTATAATATTGTAGCATACTACCAATTGTCCAATGAGAAAAGAGATATTATTGACAATGTTGCTGTAACTGAGGGGACAAACTTCGACTAGAGAATGATGGAGAATGACATACGCCAAGTGATGAACCTTGACAAGTTAGTGGAGCGTCATGATGCTGGAAACTATGATCAAGGAAGAGCATATGGATTCCTCCATACCTTGACATGGTCAGATTGCAACAAGAACTTCTTGGTAACCATATTTCTTGTTCTTCCTTTACTTTGTGTCATTTGAGTATGTTTTTAGATTTGTTCCAAATTAATTGTTCTTCCTTTACTACATAACAATAAGTTGTGATGTGTTGACGTAACAGAAACTGCCTCATCGTCTTGTCCCCCAAGACATGGATGAATATGGTGCCATAACCATTGTTTGTCATCCACACACAACTGTGTCAAGTACATACACCATTTCAAATATTGACGATCGTGTCTGCGTCAACAAATGGAAAGAGTTGATGAAGAAGGAAAAAATCTTGCGGTTAGGACACAAGGTGCTGATGCTGCTGTACCTGGGAGATCATGGGATTTATCTGTTTGTTTCCCATGTTCCTGATGTGCCTCTCGAGTAGTTTTGGCAAAACGTAGTGTGCGAAAATAAATTAAGGGGTTTTTAAGTCATTGCTGTAATGAGGTACTTTATTACTATTTCATGGTACTCTTGTGTTCGTGCACAACATAGTGGGCAAGACTTTAAATGCTTGTTTACGTTTTTCCATTCGATTGCCTTCATTGGAACTCGGTTTATTCATTTTTTTTGAGCAATTTTAACATGCTCACTCTTACCCCCTGTTTTAACATAAAAGTTAAGAAGGTAAGAATTAATCAAAACAACTATTTAATGCAATCATCGTGTCAGATTTATTTCTTACTCTTACTTCACATGTTAAGGGGGGGGGGCGGTGGGTGGTAAGTGGTAGCATGTAAGAACACCTCTTCTTATTAAGCTGTTATTATAGGTGAGCATGATAATCGCCTCGATACGATCACAAATAGATTATTTCTTCACAATCAACATCACACACAACACACACAACACCATTACACTAGCCGTCAGCAGCTTCAGCATGAAAACAATTTGTCTCCCTAGTCCTAACATCTTATAAGCTTGGTGCTTCGTAATGGTTGGCACATTGCTCTGAATGTAATTTGTCCTGCCTCCAATATTGCCACTTTTGGTACATGCATTCTTTCCCCACTGTTTTTTTGCGCGTTGTAGCTCTTCCCTTCTATCCTGTGCCGCAGCAATTGCATCAATGGTAGAAGCACCAACAAGGACACCTGTACCAACAAGATGATCCACGTACTCTAGTTCCCAGCGCCAGAAATCACATGAATCCTATGAATCAAATGAACACAAATCAAACCAGCACTAATGAAATAGTAGAAAAAATTACTCCTGCAGAAAATGTCAACCCAAAGTATAAAGAGATTGTACATCGTGGTGCTTGCACTTGTAGAACACCCAACCATCATGCTCTTCGGTACTGGAGAGATAGAATCTCACCGTTTCGCCACAGTCAGGGCAAGGGATCAGGGGCACAGCAACTGATCGGCCCCTCAGCGCACACCTAATCGAGCTCGATGATGACATGGTTGATTAGGTGTCAGGCAAGGGACGCAATGGCAGACGGTGGCCCTAATCCTTTGGGTAAGAGAAGAACTAGGGATGTTTATTGTCAAAAAAATTCGCTCGTCCGATGGCCCAACAAACCCTAACACCAGCACCAGAGGATCATGCTCCCTCTAAATAGGCTAACCAACAAATCTTCCAAACGTGTAACTGACCCTAAAATCACGGACGGATACCGTTCCATCCATGCGGATAACTTGGAAATATATAATTGATCCTCATATCACGGATATGTATCCTTTCCATCGTACCGCATATCCCTCCCATCTTCTTTTTTGCGCATATCGCTCCAATCATAACCGCCCCATCAAGTTTTGGTCTCCTGATGTAGCCGTCGCCGGGAGTTGCGCCATGGCTCTGCAGACGCCCACGCCGACGCCGGAGTAAAAAGGTCTCATCCTCCACGTCTCTTTCCATCTCTTGAAACGTTGATACCTTTTTCCGTTGATTGGACCAACAAGTAAGTTGTGATGAGATTAGAGATGCCATATTGTGTGCAAGATCTTTGGTATTTTTCTGGGAGATTAGTTTTTCGTGCAAGGTATACTGTTTGGGTGCAAGATTGTGTGTGGTTGCCTTTACTTGGAGTAAAGGTCGTTATGGAAGAGATATGTGATTGCAAGTTCACAATACTTGATAATATGATCTGATTACGGATATATTATCTTGGTGGAGTTAATTTGCTACCCCTTTGAGCTATGCTGGATTACTATGAATGATTTGCATGAGGTTGGAGTAAAGAATTGTATGCAAGAGCTTTGCGATTGGTTGTTTGGGGTAGCTGATCATAAGATCTGGTTATGGATATATTTTGTTTTGTCGGTGGAGTTACTTTACTAGACCTTTATGCTATGTTGCATTACTAGGAATGATTTGGATGATGTTTGATTTAGCCACTTAGATGTGCCGTACACAGACTTGTTCAAAATACTATAGTAAAGGAGGTACTGTTGAAGGAGTTGCTGCATTATTAGGACTGATTTGGATGAGGTTGTTCATAGCAAATTAGGAATATGAATGTTTGGATATTAGAGCTTTTGCCGAAAATTCAGCACTCAGTTTGTCTCACATACCATGCTATTGTATATTATGAGGTATTTAAATAGTCAGATGTTTTAGTGAGAATTGGTATATTTTGACAATTTGAATCTCATTAATTGCATTCTAGTGTCTGGTGTTGTAGGCACCATGGATTCACACGTGCATGACAACCGTGCGGAGTACGACAGGTTGTTGCATGAAGCCCGCCGGGAGATCGACGTGAAGGTCCAACACAAACATGATGAGATGGACAGGACACTCAAACAAGAACGTGCGTTCGTTGATAGGATGCTAAAAGATGAGTGTGCTGATATGTCTCAAAAGATTAAGCAGATGCATGAAGAGATAGAAAAAAAGTATCAGTGCGACCGCGAGGACATGGAAAAGAAATTCCAGCTTGCGTACAAGGAGATGCAGCTTACTTTGCAAAAGGACCGGAAGGTTGTCGACGGCCTTATACAGATAGAGCATGTCAAGATGGACGCCAATGTGTTGCAGGAATGTGCCAATATGGACATTAGGCTGCAACAGGAGCGCAAGGACATGGACTACAAGGCTATGGTGGAGCAGGTCATGATTGAAGGAAAGATTATGGAAGACCGTGCAATGTTACAGTCCCACGTTCAATGCCACAACAGTCCACCGCAAGAGCATGTCTTCAGTTCTCCCCCTGTGAGTACCTTGCAACGATGCTATACATTCACGACCGAGTTTTTGTATGAATAGTTTTTATTTGTGGGTAACTTTGTGTAAGCTATTCATATGCTGGCCAAGCAGAGTCAGACGGCACAATCCCCAAACACTCAAGGCCTAGCGATGTCGTTGTCACCCGTTGAATGCTACAGTACTCCACTCGAACAACATGTCTTCAATTCTCCCCCTGTAAGTACCTCGCACCCATGGTAACCATTCACATCCAACATTTTGTATGACCATTTTTAAATTGTGTGTAACTCTGTCGGCGATTCATACGTAGGCTAAGCATCCAGAGACGGAACAATCCCGAATCTGTACAGATGAAGATTCCATCCCATATAATAAGGTAACTTTGTCGCGATGTTGCTACGCACATCCAAAATTATGTATGGCACTTTGGTGATTGCAATGTATTAAATCTTACGGGAGGTACTCGTATGTAGGTGCTGGTAATGGAATTTTTCATTCATAGGGATTATGAGCTTTCGCATGTCCCGACAGGATACTTTGAAGAACGACCGTGCGAGATGAGATTGTTTGAACCCGGCATATTGGACTACGCTTTTCTCATGAAAGAAATGGCTGGATTTGGTTATAAAAAGGATTCAGATTTGTACCACTTCTTACCTGAGTATTCGTGCAAACTACCAGGAGGAATGTTCCTCATTTCAGGATCAGGTGATTTTGCAAAGATGATTTCCCGTCTGAACGGCAGCAAGACATGTCATTTGTACTTAGTGTATAATCGTCCACCGAAAGATGATTATGAGTGTTCGGTCATGGATTCAGAGGTTCCTACTCTTCATGTTACATCAATTTTACGGCTTCATCATCCTTAAGTTCGTCCTAATATGTTTGTATAATTTTTGACAGGAACTGCGCATCAGAGATATGGAGGAGGCGGAGGGTCTGGCTAGAGAGCTTGAGGCACAGAAACAACTGGACTCCTTAGGTTACATTGATGTACAGTGTAAAAATATGGGAGAAGGTGGGTCGTCGGCAAGCCCGACGCAAACTACAACGACCAATGCGAAGAAGTCACTAGATTTTGGCACAGGAGACGAGCTTCCGTAGAAGGCTTAATGCTATTTGAACTGTTTTAAGCTTGAGACAATAGTTTTTGTTTTTGTACGAATGTTTGCAGTTATGAAACAATTCATTCACGAAAGGAGGTATTTTAACAACATTTTTGCTAGAATGTGATTGCCATTTTCGACGCGACATGCATGTGTTTATATCCAACCGTATAGTTGTTTGTGAGGTCTTTGCGGAAAAAAACATGCAGTCACTTCTGAACATTTATGTACATTCATGCTATGTGGCCATCTATGTGGCCGCAGTTGTGCTAGCGATGGTTGTGTACCTGACCGCAAAAGACCCCGCGTCAGGTGCTGCAGGATCATGTAGAACTGCGACTGAAAAAAAATTGGTGCAAAACGGTGGAGGAAATAAACCAAACGGACATTTTATGTGACACAACGTGACAAAAGTGCTGGCGAATCATCATCGGGATCCGCGGAGTCAGACCTGACGAGATCTGCTCCGAGGTCGGTGCGGTGTCAGGGCGCATCGAAGCACGAGCGCGTGTCGTCACCCGGAGTCAGGCCGACCGACAGAATCGGTGCGGGCCCCGCACGTGTACACCTGTCGGGCCCCAATCGGATATTCCCGCGCGATCTGTGGGTCTGGCTGGCGGCGCGGTGTGGAGTTCGTGATTACCAACATCATGCATGCACGTAACTTTCCCATGTCGGCCCTGCGTCCTCCCCCAAAGCCCGAAAAAAAACATGGTTCGATGGACCCTTCGCTAAATCACCTCAAATTTTATACACATGATCTATTACACAAAAATAGTTAGGTTTTCAATGTTTTATAATTTTTTGATTTTTTTTGAATTTATACTGTCCTGTAGAATGACTGATCAAAACATCGGTCTACACCTTAAGAAGGCATTGTAAAATACATTTTTTTCAAAAAAATTCATAGCCATGTTTGGCACATCTATTTGAGCATGTAGAACAAAATAGGGGTGATTTGGAGGTGATGGGAAAAATCACCTTTTCTACAAAAACTGGCTTAAGTGACCAAATGGTCCCTCCGTAGAGCGGTGAATTTTTCAACCTACTCTAAATCACCTCAAATTTTGCAAACATGATATCTTACACAAACATAGATAGGTTTTCAAGGTTTTATATTTTTTTGATTTTTTTTTTAATTTATACTGCCCTGTAGAATGACTGATCAAAACACCAGTCTACACCTTAAGGAGGCATTGTAAAATACATTTTTTTCAATTTTTTTCATATACATGTTTGGCACATCTATTTGAGAATGTAGAACAAAATTGGGGTGATTTGGAGGTGGTGGGAAAAATCACCTTTTCTAAAACAAATCGTCCCTTCGTAGAGCGGTGATTTTTTCGACCTCCTCTAAATCACCTAAAATTTTGCACACATGATCTATTACACAAACATAGCTAGGTTTTCAAGGTTTTATAATTTTTTGAATTTTTTTTGAATTTCTAATGCCCTGTAGAATGACTGATCAAAACATCGGTATACACCTTAAGGAGGCATTGTAAAATATATTTTTTTTTTAAAAATTTCATAGCCATGTTTGGAACATCTATTTGAGCATGTATAACAAAATAGGGGTGATTTAGAGGTAGTGGGAAAAATCACCTTTTCTACAAAAACTGGCTTATGTGGGACCAAATGGTCCCTCCGTAGAGCGGTGATTTTTTTCGACCTCCTCTAAATCACCTCAAATTTTGCACAGATGATATCTTACACAAGCATAGCTAGGTTTTTAAGGTTTTATTATTTTTTGAGTTTTTTTGAATTTATACTGCCCTGTAGAATAACTGATCAAAACATCGGTCTACACCTTAAGGAGGCATTGTAAAATACATTTTTTTTCAAATTCTTTTCATATACATGTTTGGCACATCTATTTGAGCATGTAGAACAAAATTGGGGTGATTTGGAGTTGATGAAAAAAATCACCTTTTCTATAAAAATTGGCTTAAGTGATACCAAATGGTCCCTCCGTAGAGTGGTGATTTTTTCGACCTCCTCTAAATCACCTCAAATTTTGCACACATGATCTCTTACACAAACATAGCTAGGTTTTCAAGGTTTCATATTTTTTATTTTTTTTATTTTATACTACCCTGTAGAATGACTGATCAAATTATCTGTCTATACCTTAAAGGGTCATTGTAAAATACATTTAAAAAAAAAAAATCATAGCCATGTTTGGCACATGTATTTCACCATGTAAAACTAAATTGGGGTCATTTGGAGGTGGTGGGAAAAATCACCTTCGAAGTAATACTATAAAATAATAATAAAGAACTCTATTTCAGAACTATGAGGCAAAATATTCTGTTTCTTATTTACTCTTTACTTTATTTTTTCTATTTCAGAACATAATGTATCTATAAACAAAGTAGGGATTCGCAAAATGGTAAGTATCCCACCTCATGTGCTCCACGGGTCAAAAAAAGTAGAGAAAAAAAAGAGGAAAGAGTTTGGGGCGTGCACGAGCGCAGGACGCCACACGTCTAGCCTTGGTAACTGCAAACGTCCAGACACGCCAAATAAAGGCCACCTCCCCCACCAGCGTCTCCCCCACTCCCCACCCCTCCTGCTTTTCTTCCCCAAATCAGCAAAAAAACCTCTCCTCTCCCCTCGAACCCTACCTCCTACGAGCCAGCAACCACCTCCCTTGCCCTTCGTCGTCGGAAGATGGAGGCCAGCCGTGAAGCCGCGGCGGTGGAGAAGGACGCAGCGGTACAAGCAGTGGAGAAGCCTGCTGCGGTCATTGCCACTGCGGTTGGCGCGGCCGACGGCACAGTTGCGGCGACGCGAGGCGGTGCACCATCTGTTGTGACTGCTCCGGCCGCCGTCGCAGCGGTCGAGCCTGTGGTCGGGGAGCAGGTCGACGAGGAGGTGGCGGTGGATCTGGAGGAGCAGAGGGGCAAGTGGAAGTGCAAGCAGTCCGAGCTCATCGACAAGTACTACGAGGAGGCCAAGGTCGCCGCTCAGGAAGTGAAGGACAAAGCCATCGTGTTTGAGGAGGAGGTCGACGATGAGCTCTCGGAGGTACTACTCTGTTCTGTTCTTTTCTCCTACTCTGTTTTTGGGGTTTTCTCCTAAATTGCATGCAGCACGGATTAGATTTCGCCCAGATAGGTTATGTTTGTTTGGATCTCTCCCTTAGGGTTAGGATTTGTACAAGTTGTTTGGTAGATTTGGAAGGAAACCCCCTTCAATCTGAAAGTTGGCATGGAACAGTACTCATGGAGGCCTAAAATCCCTCTGTGCTTGGATTTTTTTTGTGACTAAGAATATGATTTTGAAATTGATTGTCAATCAGTTCTGATGTACAAAACGGTGGATTTGTTAGGTACCAAATTGTACACACAAATTTGTTTATTTCATGACAGTGAACAAGAGGATCAATGATTAATATGCCTGCTATGTAGTTCTAATAATTACATGAAAAGTTGACATGCAACAATAAATATTGAGCAATGGTGCTTGAGCTTCTATAAATGGTAACTTTTCAAACATGTACTTTGGAAACAACTTTGAATATTTGCTGTTGGCCATTCGATATCTTATTTACTACAAAAATAAAAATTGCCAAGCATGCGTATTATCTAGAATATTCCATTACTATGCTTAAGCACAATGCTCCCTATGCACAAACCTCATAGCACTATGTTTCTCCTTTCTTCTAGAATCTTCCATACCTTAACAGTGCAAACTTTTTTTCTTCTAAATGAATTGCTAATGCTTTTTAACTTTGTGAATCTGAATGCATAATATGCACAAACATTATCACTTTATTAAAGAAAACACACACAAAAATACTCCATTGCTACAGTAGCATAGCAATGTAAAATGCCTCTAAAAGAATTGACATTAACTATTGCTTTCACATGCAATGCACGTGTGCCTCTATGCTCTGTTCCTCAATGATGAAGAGTTTAAATCAGTAGAACCCCCATTACAACTATGCTCTGTTCCTCAATTATGTTAACCCATTATCTGGTTTTGCTATTCATGAAACCGTGCTCCGTTCTTCAATAGTGGCAAACCATTATCTGGTTTTGGTATGCATGAAACTGTGCCACATCATCGAGTCATGCATGTGGTCAGTAGTGATGCATGTAGTAACAATTTAGGGCCACTGCCTGCCATTAACAGCAAACATCCATTAGTTCTTCTCTTGCAGAAATCAATCCATGCAACTATGCCACATCAGCAATCATGCATGTTAAGTCCATGCAACAGTATATTTCTAGCAACTAGATTTTCTCTTGCATTCTTACTATATAGAATATTCCATTACTAAGCTTAAGGGTTTGTTTGGTTTGTGCCCAAGGTTGCCCCACCAAAGCATTAGCTAGCCAAAATTTTGGTTGAGGTTTTGGTTGCCCATGATTTGTCCAACATTAGCAAGAAAAATGAACTAGAGTTGTCTAGAGTTCATTGGGATGCCAAAAAATTGGCAACCATCCAAACAAAGACCAATCTTTGGGTCATGACCAAAATTTTGGTAAGGTGCACTTACAGCACAATCCTAACACACCCTAAGCACAATGCTCTCTGTGCACAAACCTGATAGCACTATGTTTCTCCTTTCTTCTGGAATCTTCCATACCTTAACAGTGCAAACTTTTTCTATGTTGTTTATGATTTCCCTATAATGAAGAGGACTATGCATTTTATTTTCAATCTGATTACTAAATCTGTTGAGACCTAGTAAACAATACATTTATTTAGTTGTCAGAAGAACTTGTTTATTTAATGAAAATCATGAAGCCATATAGCTATATTGTGAAGACATTTTCTGATTGCAATCCTAAAACCTGAACCTGGATGCAGTAAAAGGCTTTGTCCAACCCTAAAACCTGAACCCTTTAGTTAATTGTCAACTTAGATTGTACAAATAGGAGTAGTTCTTTAGAGGGGAGAACAGCTACGCATGCAAAGCAAAGAAAAGAACAAGAAAGAAAACAACGAATACATACATGAGGTACATGTTGTGTCAATCATCTGATTGATCATATTTTTGTATTCCTACTTTCAGAATGTACTTGCTACTCGTATGAAATGCTATATTTCGGTACTCCTAATCTGACTTAGCTGTGGATCAACTAATACACAGGAAGATGATGAAGACGTGGATGATAGCAAGGACAGCAGGGACAGCAAGAGCCGCTACGTCCTCAGGAGGCTGTAGAATGGGGAAATCCCGTACCGCAGCGACCCCAATAGGCTCTACGGCTCATAATTAAGCGACATGATCCTGTGATATTATCGAGATACCCGAGGGTAAAACCCGAAGGTAGAACGGAATAGAGGTTGGACAGGTGAAATGATATGCAGAAGACAAGTACTTTAACTTGTCCGAGAAATGGGATCAAAGAAGAACAATCATGGTCGAAACCACGGTTGCAAATGATCAATTCACAGATACCAGATGATATTTATCAAGGAAATAGTTATTATTACAAGAAGCTTCCATAATAGGATCTACATCGTGTCCATGCGCATGAACACAAAGTTCAAGGTCGACTCCCACTTCTTCGATACATAACCTTTCATTCACTTCTCGCCTTCGAAGAAGTTATAACATTGAAATTTCATATGGCGAAAAGCCAGTAGAGTATAACCCGCATAACTTTTCGAGTTCACACCGATTAGGGCAAGCATAGGTTCAACCCATTGGGGCATCTTAGGAACAAATACCACGAACTCTAGGAATAAATAACTCAAGCTCGGAAGCAGAGCATGTTTGACAAAAAGGAGAGGATACCATTTACCAAAGGCATTATGTATCAGGGAAGAATTCACAAGGCGGCTAAATACGAAGGACACTGTTGAATAATAATCCGACAAAGGATCTGACAGTCCATAGCGGAGCTGATGTGAGCATCGGCACACAACCAGATAAAGAAAACAATGTAAAGGCATCGGATTATAGAACATCTGAATAATTTGCTGCTTAGATAACAAAGGAATTATGAATTCCAAGTCAAGGGATCAGAAGCAACGCTCTGATTAGGGATGGATAAGTCGAATAGCCTTAGGGTTACAATCGACGGCAATTTGATTGGTCGAGAACCAGATCATGTTTAAAATGACTTCTGAGCTGGAAGGATGAATTCTAGGATCTGATTGAGGATTGCGAGCGTTCGCAATATATTGAATCAATGGACTCAAAATGATAATGAAAAATGATGCCAATAAGATTACCAGACTTATGGGATTAATCATAATGCTAGCAAGCAAGAATTTCAAGAGCATTAGGCTGTTGAGGATTTTCGGAAGAATGAATGGTATTTCGAAGGCTTTTGTGAAACATATGAACAATTGGGGATGAGCGAATACTCGTTATGTGCGAGGAATTATCCGTAGGGGTATTAATGCGGAAAAGAGCTGCAAAGCGGTGGGCACAAAGAATTCTCGGAATATCAGAGAATTTTTCAGGGTATCAAGTAATAACAGGGGCAACTGGGAAAGAAGGTAGGAACGACAAGTCTAAGCAGTTATCCATAAGGATTTATCGGTGGTCGGGAATAGCAAAAGTGGTGGGCACAAAGTCTCGAGAGAGTATCGGAGAGTATCTTCAGAATCTTCTGGTGAAGCATGCCATCATCTGTAATGAAGGGGCTCTCCGGGAGAAAGTGTTTACGAGAACCTAAGTGTCGGCGTTAGTAAAATTTATTTAACCCGAATAGAAGAGAGATCAGAGTCCCAAAGCATAGACGAGGAATAAAAGATCCTAATACCACCCAGTTGGCGACGTGGGCCCGTAAGCCACACAGCCAAGTTAGTAAATTAGTTTTTCGATGTCTAGACTCAACTTCGACCAAGGAATTTAGAAGGGGGCTTCCTACAGGCAGTTGGCTGTGATACCAACTTGTGATGCCCCCGACTCAATCGTACACTAATCATACACGCAAACGTGTACGATCAAGCACAGGGACTCACGGGAAGATATCACAACACAACTCTAAACACAATTAAACGGAGATCCACAATATTACAGACCAGGGATCCGAAGATCCGAATACATAAGTCAGTCATACAAATAATATCTGAGTACAAACATAGTTAGACAGGTTTTGCCTTAAGAAGGCTAGCACAAACAACGACTCTAGATCGAAAGGCGTAGGCCTCCTGCCTGGGAGCCTCCGATCCTACTCCTGGTCGGCTAGCTCGATCCAGTAGTACGTGCCGTCTGGACCCTCCTAGTAGTAAGCTCCTGAGGTGGCATCTGGCTCCTGGGCTCCATCGTCTGATGTATCATCAAGGTGGGGTATGGGGAAAAAGAAGTAACAAAGCAACCGTGAGTACTCATCCGAAGTACTCAGCAAGCAAGGATCTACACTACATTTGCAACATTATCAAAAGAGGAAAGGCTGTATATGTGGACTAGGCTGCAGAAATGCCAGAATAGAGAGAAGGCCTAGTCCTATCGAAGACTAGCATCTTCTAACATCTTCACGAAGCCATCATCTTGCAGCAATAGAAGAGAGTAGAGTAGCATTTTATTAAGCAAACATGTTGAAGCAAGCCTAGAGATCCTTCCTCGACTCCCAGCGAGAAAGCGATCCCGAAGCTTCAATTAAGTAATCAAGTATCCAGTTCAAGTAGTAGATCTGGATATACAAACTGAGCGTCCTTTACCGTAGGACCGGCTATCGATAGATTATTCATCCCTGCAGGGGTGCACTACTGTTACCCAACACGCTCGATCACCTCTGGCCGGACACACTTGCTGGGTAATGCCCGGCCTCGGGAGATCAACACGAAGCAGCGCCCTACCTAGGCTCAGCAGAGAGGTCAGCACGCCGGACTAACCAATGCACCCAGAGGTCTTGGACCATCGCCCTGGGCATCCTGCGCGTTGCGTGGCTGGCCGGGGTGCAAGCGCGACACTGAACTCGTCAGTGAAGTATCCAGCCCAGTCCCGGCGATCAGCCCGCACGGTGAAATGTGACGTCTGATGAGCTTTCGGGAGAAACGTACATCACAGAGGGCCCCATAAACCATAATCCCGTGTGGTGGTAGTGCGTATAGGGCACGTCAACCCACTCAGATCACAAACCCAAATCCAATAGGCTCAATTAGTATCACGCGGAGACAATCAGAGTTTCTGAAGCTCCGCCACAATATCACACTCGAGTGCCCTTTCGGCACACCCGACAACACAGATCCCCTGCGGGTACCCATCAGGGACGACCCGCCTGTAACAAAGGTCAAAGTAACCGTGTCGTCATAACATCAAGGGGGAAACCCCGAGGAATCACCCTCGGTGGATTCCACTCGATGAAATCATCAGGGTGAACGTACGAGGCATCACCCTCGAGGTTCACACTGAGGGGTTGCACGACAGAGTCGTATCAGAAGTGGTGAAGGAGGAATCACCCTCGATGACCACGACCGAACAGCTACACTACAGAGTATTCATCAGGAGTGCGTTACGAGGTATCACCCTCGGCACTCGAGAGTAACTATGCAGAGTCGTACAACTAAGGGGGTGAAGTGATGTGTCGGTCTCTGGTCGACGATCACACTGATCGAGTTGTCGACGATCAAGCAGGGGCAACAAGGATAATGTGGTGGGGTCAGTGATGGTTCACTACCAACCTATACTAAACAGTTTATCATAGGCAGGTAAGGTGACAATGAACAGGTTACGAAAACAGGCTATGCATCAGAATAGGAGCAAACATTAACAGTAGCAAAATCTAATGCAAGCAGGAGAAATGGAATGGGTGATATCTGGATGCTCAGGGGGGGGGGGCTTGCCTGGAAGCTCTGTTGCACAGGAAGAAGGGTCGTCGGTGACGTAGTCGTACTCAGTGGCATCAGCGCTGGTCTCGGGGTCTACCGGAGAAGAAGAAGGGGAGAGAAACAGTAAATACGGAGCAAACAAAGCATCACAAAATATAACAAGGCAATACGCGGTGCCAGGGGTGATCTAACGCAGGGATAGGTGATACCGGCAAAGGGAAAGTATTCCCAGTGTTTGACGTTTTCGGGCAGATGAAACGAAGGTGGGTTGTTGCATGTTTGCTATGCTAGGGATGTGTGGCAGACAAACGGACTGCAAATTCGGATTCGTCTCGTCGTTCTGAGCAACTTTCATGTACAAAGTGTTTTCATCCGAGTTACGGATTATTTTATATTAATTTTGAAGTTTTATTTCATTTTTAGAATTAACAGAATTAATTAAATCAAAAATCATTTTATGATGTCATCATGACATCAGCATGACGTCAGCGGTTAACTCTGACCGTTGACTGGTCAAACTGAAATGTGGGGTCCGTTAGTCATTGACTGTTAACTAATTAACCTAGTTAATTAGTTTAATTAACAGATTAATTAGGTTAAGTTAATTAATTTAGTTAATTAATTAATTAATTTAATTATTAATTATATATTATTATTATTTTATTCCGTTCTCAGGGGCATGGGCCCCCTTGCCATAGGCTCAGAGGCGAAGCGGGCAGCGGTGCGGGCGCGTGGGCGCCAGCCCGATAGGCCGCTTGCCCAGGCCAGGGGCGGGACTGGCGGGGCGGCGAGTGGCGCGTGCGGGGGGTTGCGGCGAGCAGGGGGCGGCTCGCGGGCTCGTAGCAGGAGCGGCGAGGGCGCGGGAGCAGAGCTCCGAGCGCGTGATGGCAGCAGCGGCAAGCGGGCACTGGCGCGGGCGGCAGCGTGGGTGAGCAGGGCCACGGCTGGAGGGGAAAAGCGGCAGCGGCGAAGTGGCAAGCAACAGCAGGCGAGTGGGAAGGGAGCACGGCGCGAGCGGGGACGCGGTGGCTGGGCGAGCGCTCGGGCGTCTTATGGGCGCGCGTGGCCGGGGAGTAGCACGGACAGAGGGCGAGCAGCGTGGCCGAAGCGATGGATGCGACAGCGGGCGAGCGGCGGCGGGCACGACGCGGGCGAGTGCGCGAGCACGGGCGTGCGTGGGCGGAAGAGCTCGTGCGACACGCGGCGGCAGCAGCAGCTCGACAGGAGCTCGAGGTCGAGTTAGGGAGAGAGGGAAAATGGGAAGAATGAGAGAGAGCTCATGGGGCCCTGTAGTTGAGCACAAGCGGGCTCGGGGAGGAGTCGGGGAGGCGCCAAAGCTTGGGACGGTGCGGATTCCGGCGATGGGGGCAGCGAGGTGACGACAAGGACGAGGACGAGGCGACGGCGTTGAAGGGGTTGAGGCTTGTTCCCCGATCCACATCCAGAGGGGGGAGGAAACGGGGGTGACTGGGGAGGGGATCGACTAGGTTAGGGTTTGGGGTGGGTTAAGTAGGCCGGCGACGATGGGCTGGTTGGCTGGGCTGAGGCCTAGTTGGGTCAGGGGGTTTTCTCTGTTTTTTACTTATTTAATTTTCTTTATAGCTCTTGTTTAATTGTTTCCTTTTTGTTTTAACTTGTTTTAGTTTTATAAAGTATGAAAATAGTTCACAATTTAGTACTAATAATTATGCTACTGCCCCATTAACTTTTGGGCAACTAAATGAATAGTTTGTTATTTTACAAAATACAAAACGCATTTACTTAATTGTTTTACCTACTGTTTTAATTACTTTAGTGCATTTAAACCTTTAATAAAATTGTGGTTTCATCACCATAATTACCTATGCATTATATGTCATCTCTCGAACATTTTAGTTTTAATTTTTTGAAAACTTTTGTTGTTTGCCGATATTTTAAATTTGAATTTGAATTGCTTTTGAACCATCATGAGATTAATAACAGTAATCGCAGTGACATGGCATCATTAGCAAAGGTTCACTCTAGCTTAATTATCCGGGCGTCACAAAACTTTTTCTATGTTGCTCATGATTTCCCTATAATGAAGTGGACTATGCATTTTATTTTCAATCTGATTACTAAATCTGTTGAGACCTAGTAAATAGTACATTTATTTAGTTATCAGAAGAACTTGTTTATTTAATGAAAATCATGAAGCCATACAGCTATATTGTGAAGACATTTTCTGATTGCAATCCTAAAACCTGAACCTGGATGCAGTAAAAGGCTTTGTCCAACCCTAAAACCTGAACCCTTTAGTTAATTGTCAACTGAGATTGTGCAAATAGGAGTAGTTCTTTAGAGGGGAGAACAGCTACGCATGCAAAGCAAAGAAAAGAACAAGAAAGAAAACAACGAATACATCAACATATAATGCAATACGTGAGGTACATGTGGTGTCAATCATCTGATTGATCATATTTTTGTATTCCTACTTTCAGAATGTACTTGCTACTCGTATGAAATGCTATATTTCGGTACTCCTAATCTGACTTAGCTGTGGATCAAGTAATACACAGGAACATGACGAAGACGTGGATGATAGCAAGGACAACAGGGACAGCAAGAGCCGCTAGGTCCTCAAGAGGCTGCGGAATGGGGAAATCCCGTACCGCAGCGGCCCCAACAGGCTCTACGGCGACATAGCCTGCCCCTTCTGCTGCGCGAGGATCAAGAACGATTATGACAGCCTGATCATGCATGGCACCGGTGTCAGCCATGGTATGGGGAGGAACCATAAGCCCCACATCCGGGCTAAACATGCTGCCTTCGGTGCCTTCCTCAGGAAGTATGCGAAGGGGCATCTGCCGTTCACCCTCCCGAGGCCTCCTCGTCCGGCCAAGATGCCGAGGATCTGATGCACTGCTTGCTTGTTGCTACGGGCCCACTACTGCCCCTTTATGTTTTAAATCTGTTATGGTTGTTCTGTGATACTTCTGCCCCACCGTACTGCTTGAACTTATGCGCTGCTCGATCTTTTGGGTTAAGACTATTTAATCTGCTATGTTAAGTGTTTCGTACTACGTTGCTTATTTCTGTTAAGGCCCTACTTTCAATGGTACATGCTTACGATAATAAACCATGATTTCTAAAGCAGCACTGCCAATTTGTAGAGGATAGGCGCCTAATTAAGCGTCTACCCTGTACTAATAAGCGCTGGTGCTTCATTAAACTATGGTTTATTTTTTGAGCACCTACCCTAAGTGCATTGCGTTGAACATTGCCTAATACCTCCACTATGGTGATATATGGTACATGTTCTGTCTCTAACTGAGAATGCTAATGCTATATCTTCAACTGAATTTGGTATGTCTCCAAATAAAGATGTTGAAGTTATTGCTATGGACAGTTCTAGCATTATAACTGAGCTTGTACTAGTTGCTGCCAAAAGTAGAGCAGACAAATGTTTGCCAAGAGTACATACTGCCATTTGAAGCAAAACAAATGAGCAAGCATTAGTTATTGCCAAAAATGTAGCATGCACATGATTGCCAAAAGTACCTATTGCCACTTTTTGATATGCACTCAGGTTGTTATAGTTATTGGCAAAAGTACATCATGCAAATGATTGGCACAACTACCTACTGCCAGTTCAAGCAAAAGCACTGAGCATGTATCCCTAATTGCTGAAAGTAGAGAATGCTCATGATTGGCAAAAGTATGTATTGCAAAAGCAGAGAATGCTCTGTTGTGGTATGTTATCATAGCATACTTTCTTTCGGCAAATTGGATGGTCTTAGCTGGTGTTACCAAGCCATCTTTCACCGACTCGTCGATGCACGCTTGATAAAGTAAGATCAGCAAATCATAAATGACAAATGTATCGTAAGTGCTAACTACACTGGTACCCAGTACATACCTAAACTACCATTTAGTTGTCTTGAATGGGCTCAACATAGCTTGTGATGGTTTGCGTGCTCGTGCTGACATCGATCCCACGCGTTTAGCAATGGTCTTGCTATCAAATTTAAGTTTCAGCTCTTCAAGAGTTTTTGTTTTTGTAGCTTGCACTTCATCGACCATCTTCCTCGGGCGTCCACGTATTCTTCGCCTTTTTGGGGAGCTCGGGGTGTCAGGATCCTTTAGGGAGCTCGACGTGTCTGTTTTGTTGCACAGAACAGTTCCGTTGATTTCTTGGACGTCGTCTTGTGAATCCTTAGGTTGCGCTGCAACGTGTGCTTCATATATTTCCTTTTGTACAGCAGACATCGGTGCATTCAGTCATATCATGGCACATGTGAATAATATAAAATATCCATGCTTTTTCGCTAACCGTTATGGGGTACTTGTATGAATCGAGGCGAAGATCGTTGCAATTTGAACGCAGCACGCTAGAAACTATTTTCCAGCTGAAAATTTCTATCTGTGACTAAATTTGATAAGCGAAACATATGTCAGCACAGTGTTGAGGCATAAGATATTTCAAAATTAAATATAGTGTTTGACTGACATGCTCCAAATTCTCGGTAAAATCTTCACCGTTCCATGTCAACGTGTACTTCAGTGTGAACAGAGCACATGAATGCTTGCAAAGTTTAGTTTAGGTTTACTAAACTTGGACGTGTCGGCGTGGAATAATTTAGGAGGTCGTACGTACCCGTCCTTCTGATGTGGTATGTTGTCATAGCGTACTACGTCCCACTCGGTAAATTTGATGGGCTTAGCTGGTGTTACCAAGCCATCCTTCACTGCTTCGTCCATGCAGGTCTGAATCGACTCCACCTAGCATAATACGAGTTTGCCAAAGGGTTACGGTGATCTGGGAGTTTATGTGCCATCCAACGGTAAAGAGGCAGCAAGATAAATCTTACAAGCGCAGTTTCCTTAGACTTGTCAAAATGATTTTTCAAGGAGTTTAGGATTTGAATCTCTTCTTTGTCGAAATTAAACACCATTACCATCCAGTGGTTATTATGCACATTCAACGGGATTTGCACCTGCTGTAAAATCAAAGCGGACTCATTCCACGGAATAATTTAGATATGGGTAACAATTATGGTTCGGGGGACCCCTGAAATATTTCCTCCACACTATCTACTACGATATATGAAAGTGTGGAAAACGGGTACCTTCCGGCGTCCTACAAATTTATTTGCAATACGAGCAACCCACGAGTTTCCATGCCCCCTTGGAATAACCCCTTTTGATTCTAAAAGCTGGCTTAAGTGAGACCAAATGGTCCCTCCGTAGAGCGGTGATTTTTTTCGACCTCCTCTAAATCATCTTAAATTTTGTACTCATGATCTATTACACAAACACAGCTAAGTTTTTAAGGTTTTATAATTTTTTGAATTTATACTGCCCTGTAGAATGACTGATCAAAACATCGGTCTACACCTTAAGAAGGCATTGGAAAATATATTTTTTTTCAAAAAAATTTCATAGACATCTTTGGCACATCTATTTGAGCATGTAGAACAAAATATGGGTGATTTGGAGGTGGTGAGAAAAATCACCTTTTCTACAAAAACTGGCTTAAGTGAGACCAAATGGTCCCTCCGTAGAGCGGTGATTTTTTTGACCTCCTCTAAATCACCACAAATTTTGCACAAATGATATATTACACAAACATAGCTAGGTTTTCAAGATTTTATAATTTTTTGATTTATTTTTGAATTTATACTGCCCTGTAGAATGACTGATCAAAACATCGGTCTACACCTTAAGGAGGCATTGTAAAATACATTTTATTTCAAATTTCTTTCATAGCCATGTTTGGCACATCTATTTGAGCATGTAAAACAAAATTGAGGTGATTTGAAGGTGGCAGAAAAAAAACACGGTTCGACGAACCCTTCGCTCCTCCTACCCAAACGATGTCCGCTAGACAAGGTCAATTTTAGGTCATGTTCAGAATTACGACAAAATGCGCACGTTGCGTCACGTGCTTAAAGTATTTTAGGCATTTTTGTTCGCGATAACCTGGCATGGATGCTTCTTATGATGGTACAAGGCCATGGAAAAAATTTGGGCCATTTGAAGGATGTCGAAAAAAAAGCGCCCTTCGACGGACCCATCGCTCCTACCCAAACGGCGTCCGCTAGACACCAAATTTTGCCAGCCTGAAGGGATGCCCACCCTAGTACTCTGTGCCATATTTTAACGAATTATGACAACATGCACATGTTGCGTCACGTCCATAAAGTGTTTTATTGACAGTATGCAATATCGGCCTACACCAAGTGATTGTTGAGAATCAACCTTCATGCGAGCTCAACAATATCGGCCAATATTTTTTTTCCGCGAGCAAAATTTAATTCCTCCACTACATATATTTCCAAATATTCTCCTGCACAATACACAAGGTACACGCTGGCCGCGAAGACGCCATGATTCTTAAAGTTGGACATCAAAAAGTCAGATACAAAATGTAAACCAAAAATCCCAAACTCATACTGTTACAAGGGAGTGGACCATCAAATAGCTGAGTCATACATAGAAATAATTATCAGGAAGTCACTGAATCACTGACACAATGAAGAATATTTTTAAGACCAGGTCACACGGTACTATACATAGACAACAATGCACACAACAACATCAGGTTCATCGTTGACGTACTTGTTGTCCGACCGTGTGCACAATGTTTTAGCTATCAGTGTTCTGCTTCGAGATCCTACAGAGAAGGATATAATTAATGCCATGGAATATATTTGGACTACTATTTGAACACATGCAAAAATTAAATGAGGACATATGAGGTACCTCTAACAATTTGGTGCACCTACGTCGATTGTGACCATCTGCCACATGACAATAGCCACATCTACCCTGTGATCTTGTCTTCTTCATCTTTGCATGTAGCCTTTTCTTCGGAGCACCTCGGCCTGGCACATGAACGGGATCCAGAACCTTATCGAAACCTTCACCATCAAGGTTAGCCTATTGTGGCATCAACGGGCCAAACCTAATGCTATTACTCTGAGCATTAGTTGATCCCTTGCTTTCAGCTTGTTCAATAGTTGATCCCTTACAAACATCTTGTCCTTCCAAAACCCTCATTAGATGCTAAAACGCCTCATCAGAGTGGCATGCCTTGAAACATGCCCCGTGACTAAAATTCCTTAACTTACGGTACCTTTGCAGGGTTGCAGAGTATTCATACATCTCGCTCTTTCTGGTCGGTGCGAATGCAGATTTTGCACTCATTGTCCACCTAGTGGGAACACAACACCTGGGCAGTCTTTCTTCTTGTAAAATTCCCAATATGTAAAATATGTGGGAACATGGTGTGCCTGCGCATTCCAATTTGCGGCAAGAACAACTAATCCCGTGAAGCAGACCTTCGTTCGACTCAGTGCACACTTCGATCTTTTTATCCATTCTTTTCTTCTTAGACACAACATATGTGGTAACTTCTGCTGCATCAAGCACCTCTCTGATCAAACATTTGCTTACAGCATTTATGCTCCATAAGACCAACTTAAACACAGCAGGAGTGAAAACTTTTGCGGCGTGTTTCTCAAGACTTGAAGCATTTTCCTCTGTGAACGGAACGGACTGCAAGGCCTCGATGTCTTGGAGAGCCTCATTCAAGCGTCGGGACGCAAGGCAACGCTCATAGTGCTCTAGCATTTGAAACAACGTCATCTTAGCCTCAAGATGTGTATGTAGCACCGAGTTTAAGCTCTCACTCCGCTGATTGCTGCTCAATCCTAGGAAACAACGCCCCTCAAGATATGGAGCACACCACAACTTTCTCATCTTATACATCTTAGGCAACCAGGACTCCTTAGTTGTTACTTTATTCCGTTGTAAGAATTGTAACCATTTTCTCTCATGCTCTTCAATGGAAGATGTATCATATATGAAAGATCTGAATTCCTCCTTTACCGCGTCATCTGCAAATGACGTACAATGTTCTGCTGAATGTGCCATATACAAAGCCTATGGTTTGAGTCAGGCCACACCACCCTGATTGCTCTCTGCATTGCAAGGTCCCCATCCGTGATCACAGATATCGGATGCTTCTGTCCCATGGCATCAGAAAAGGTTCGTAACATCCACTCGTATGCCTGGCTTGTTTCATGAGAAATGATACCACATCCAAATATAACAGTGCCGCAGTGGTGATTCAACCCGACAAATGGCACAAATGGCAGACTGTACTTATTGGTTCTATATGTGCTATCAAAAACAATAACGTCTCCGAAAGCCTCGTAGTCAATTCGGGATTGTCTATCACACCAGAACAGTCCCTTCAGATGGCCAACTTCATCAACCAAGTACCTGAAGAAAAAATCTGAATCTCGCTCTCGCCGCGCCACCATGTGATTGATCACCGTTTGAGCATCACCGGAAGCGATTGATTCCTGCTTATTAGCATGGCAGAAATTGTAAATGTTCCTCGTTGTGCATCCAACCTCATCATATCCACCGTATTGCATGCACAAAATATCCATAATATGGTGTTTCCTGATCCCAGATTTTTCCATGTCTGCAATGTCCGCTTTCTGCTCATCGCTAATTCTTCTGTGTGAACGCAAAAGACACGAAAGATCATGTGGGGCTAGAGGATGGTTGTGTTCATCGATGAAATCCTTCACAAACCACCGACCTGTTTCCTCCTGTCTTGCAATCACCAATTTAGCTTTACACCCTACACGAGTTATACTCCGTTGCCTCCTCTTTCTATCTTCCATCTTCCTCTTCATGTGTTTCTCTTCACGAACCCCTTCACGACTACACACAAGTTTCCTTCAAATTATATGGCTGTTGGATCCATCCCACTCAACATAGCTTCTCCGGACATAAAAACCTTTCTCAAGACCATATTTGTTATAGAATCTATACCCTTCATCCTCACTATCAAACATCTTGTTGGCAATATGATAGTACTCGAACATGGACTCATCACTTACATCCTCCATGTCTTCCTGCATCACCATTCAGATGAATAAAAATCTCAAATGACAAAAAAAAATGCACGCAAAAGCCAGTACGAAATCTTGTGTGAAATTTTAAACTTTGCTCCTTGTACATGTTCTTCCAAGCGATCATCAAAGTCCATAAACTAGTGAACTGACCATGGGTAATGAAAAATTCTAAATTGAATTGCATGCACTAGGGAAACCTAAATCGATGATGACTAAACTAATCTATGTATGAAGTGCAGGCTACGAATCCAAGTCAAGTGAGATTCGGGCGATTCATACCTTAGGACGCAAGTCGGGAAGCGATGGGATCGGCCGTGGGCGAGTTCATATAGCGCCGCCGCCGTCGCCGCCGACACAGCCGCCGCAGATGTGATGGCTTATTCTTCTTCTTGCCGCCGGGCACGTCGAGGACAGTGAAGGGGACGAGCAGGAGGACGAGGACGAGTTCGACGACGGTGAATTGGTTCCTCTCGCCGGGCACGTCGAAGACAAGGAAGGGGATGATAACGAGGACTTGACCTCCTGGATCGACTAGACGTGGTTCTGATCGTGGACATGATCGGTTGAAAGCACAATATTTTACCCTAGACCATTATGCCCTTCTCGGATTAAACAGATTTAATTTATTCAGTTTTAATCCCCACCAGATCGGACGGCTAATAAAAATCGAAGGGGCAAGTACTGGGTAGTACTCCCAATACTGCGCCAATCACCGTAAAAGAACTCTTGGAAATTAGGTACTTCCAAACGGAGGGAGTAATAGAGAGTCGGGTATATCACAATGAAACTCTTAACAGAAAACAAAACAATGCGTCTTTGTTGTGATAATAGAGGTTTAGTGGGACTGAACAAGAAAGACAAGGGCCTGACAAGCGACTTAACTAATCAGATCCCACACCCAGACCTCTCCTGCCCACTAAGGCACTAGCTAATTAGATCAGATCCCATTTCCTTCTCACTCGACTGCCCACTACTCTGCTTAGATCAGATCTCAGTTGCACGCACCGCAGGCGTCCGAGCTTCCTTCTCCTCGCCTGGCGAGGTACCTCCACGGCGGATCCATCCCGTGAGGTATACTGGTATACCCCATCTCCCATTTTCGTGCTTCAATCTCCGGGTCGATCGATCTGTAGCTCGTTCGGTGCAGCAATGCTTGGCCTCACCTCCATTATTAATCCATTCTCTTCCAACAGGGCTCAGATCAGCGACGAGCAAAAGAGGAAATAATCAACTGTTTTCGACGTACACCGTCACTGAAGAAAAATCTAGGCTCCACGACAGGTACGACCCCATCTCTAATACTCTGCTTCGATCTCGCGGCGACCGGTGCTGTTGCGATTTGTAGCTAGCTTGTTCGGTGTTATAATGCTTGGGCATAGTGGCTTACTTCCATCAATGCTTTTGGCACTTGGCAGGCTGCATTAATTGAGGGAGCTCTGAGCTAGCATGGCCATGGAGGAGGCTCTTGTCAGCGTGGCGACAGGGGTACTGAAACCTGTCCTAGGGAAGCTGGCTGTTCTGCTCGGCAACGAGTACAAGCGGTTCAAGGGTGTGCGCAAGGAGATCAAGTCACTTACTCATGAGCTCGCCGCCATGGAGGCTTTTCTCCTCAAGATGTCGGAGGAGGAGGATCCCGATGTGGATGATAAGGTGTGGATGAATGAGGTGCGGGAGCTCTCCTATGATATGGAGGATGCCATCAACGACTTCATGCAAAGCGTCGGTGACAAAGATGAAAAGCCAGATGGTTTCATTGTGAAGATCAAGAGCTCACTAGGGAAGTTGGGGAAGATGAAGGCTCGCCGTCGGATTGGCAAGGAGATCCAAGATCTGAAGAAACAGATCGTGGAGTGGGCGACAGGAATGCAAGATACAAGAGTCGTGTCACCTTCTCCAAGACCGTCAATGCGACCGTTGACCCTAGAGCTCTTGCTATATTTGAGCATGCATCAAAGCTTGGTGGAATCGACGAACCCAAGTCTGAGCTGATCAAATTGTTGACGGACGACGATGGGTGTGCGACAACACAACAACAACCAAAGATAGTCTCCATCACTGGACCTGGAGGAATGGGAAAAACAACTCTTGCAAACCAAGTGTATCAAGAGATCAAAGGGCAGTTCAAGTGTTGGGCCTTCCTATCCATGTCACGAAGCCCAGACATGATGAATATCCTGAGGACTATTCTTAGTGCAGTTAGCGGTCAAAATTATTCTAACACTACAAATACTCATTAGCAAGATCAATGACTTCCTACTAGATAAAAGGTACATGCTATCTTTGTCTTTTCTTTCCATTTCTACTTACTTGGCATTCTTTGAATGTATAAAAAAGTTACTTAGATATGTCATTAGGAAGATTATACTAGTGGAATTTGTTAAAAAGTTCCATATAATTCTATCTTCGCAGTTTCTCCATTTGTTGTTAGAAAAAGTAATGGTTAAATGTTTGGTGTTGATTTTGTAAAAAAGGAAGAGGAATAGATGGAGAGAGTACAAATAAAACATGTCCTAGGAGCCTCTGTTCATGATTTATGTCCTTTTATTTTGATATTCTATGATTTTGAAGACATAGGTACATAGTTACTCCCTTTATTGAGTAATATATGTCATAAGTTTGTGCTAGGAATAGAGGTCCATAACATTCCATTTTCTCACAATAGTAGCACCTTCTTTTTTCAGGAATGGGGAGTACCCCGGCCTCTGCATCACAAAATGCACACAACCATTTTATTAAACGTGAAACAAGTTCAAATCATCGAGTGCCAGAAAGTAAGACAAATAAAAGGAAAACACGATCACAACCAGTCAGACTCGAGATTACATAACTCATCCACATAATGTACGAGTGGCTCACCAGCCAAACTAGTTGAATAAACCCTACGCAACTGTTTCCAAGCGGCTGCATCCAGAGGCCATAAGCGTCTGCACCTCCGCATGCCGCAGTGATGACCACATGCAGATTGAAGTTGCAACCCGATAGATAACCTGCAAGAAATTAGGAGTAGATGATTGGTTAAATACGCAGTCATTCCGGCAATTCCATATTGTCCAGAGAATGGCACAAACTTCCACACGGATTTGACCCTTCAGCTTATGATGAATACCACCCAACCAATTCCCAAACAAATTTGAAATACTCGTTGGTGGTGCTAAATTATCAGTAACATGAATCGTGCAACAGATCAAGGTAGTAAATGGACATGACAGAAATAAATGATGAATTGTCTCCTCCTGATCACAAAAACAACATTTTTTGCTACCATGCCATTTATGCTTAGCAAGATTATCTTTGGTAAGAACTACTTCCCTCGGCAAAAACCGCATGAAAACTTTGATCTTGGAAGGAACTTTTATTTTCCAAATATGTTTCCTGTGAAAAATAAGTCCAGAATCCATCATATCCGTATACATAGACTTCACAGTAAAGACACCGTTAGTGGTTAATCTCCACTTGAATGAATCTGGTATCTGAGTTAGATTAATTGACACCAAACTAGAAACCAAATGGATCCACTTTGTCCATTTGTCACCCAGCAAAGCTCTGCGGAATTGGATGTTCAAAGGGCTAGCCCCTAGAACAGAAGCCACTGAATCTTCTTTACTAAACACAATATTATATAGAGTCGGGTATTGTAGAGCTAATGGAGTGTCACCCAACCAAGTACCTTCCCAAAAACTTGTCGATTGGCCATCACCAACCTTAAAGGATTCTCTCATAAAAAAGGATGAATTGACCTTCATCAAACCCCTCCAAAATGGTAAATGAAACATTAGTAAAAACTTGGCTCACTTTTCTTTCTAATTCTCCTTGAGATTCCTTAACATCCCGAACTATAACTTTTTGTGCACACTATCTCATGACCGGTTTTGGCCAGTAAATTTGATGATATAGATGCTGGTTTTGCAAGTGTGGCATCCACGTCACCTAGTTTTCACAAGAAAGCTGTCACACACACATCACCTCTTCCTTTGGGTTGCTTTTCTCTTCAGACCAGATGCACTGTGCCTCGATTCACTCTTCTTCCTCCTCTCTCTCCCCGCCAACTGCTTGCCACACTGCTCTATTGAGACCAACTCCGTTGAGATTCACCAGGCCTCATCCACTATTGTAGCCCTACACGGCCATACATCAATGGCGATGTGGCCATCTAAGATCGAAAAAATTATAGTTTACTAGGATAAGCGAGCCTAATTGTTTTTAATGGGAAAGCATGCCCAAATCAGTAGTCTAGGAGGGAAAACATACATTTTTCTATATATTATATATGTAGTTTACTCTGTTTTCATTTTAGATCATTCAATCTTTGGGTCCACACCCAGATTCTTGCTTGGTTGCTCATGACCACCTGATCCACGCCTACGTATGATTATTCATCATTTAATCCATCTCTTGTCTTTCAACATAATTGTCTAGGCTTGATTTTTTCTGTGGTCATGCCTCTTGTTTAAACAATTGCTTATTCCCTTGCTGTCTGTAATGTGCCAAACTAACATGGATGTGCAAAATGAATTATGTAACATATGCCCTTTTAGCACTCTTGTGTTTATCCTTTTCGTTTTGTCAATGTTAACGTGTTCCATTTATTGTTTGTATGTCTACGCAACACACTTTATTTTACAGCTATGCTAATATTATTTGTCCATGTATAGGTACTTTGTTGTTATTAACGATATATGGGATGTGGATACATGGGATATTATTAAGTGTGCATTCCCCGCAACAAGTTATACCAGTAGAATAATCACCACTACTCGTATAAACAATGTCGCTCATTCATGTTTATCATCATTCAATGGCCGTATTTACGATATAAGGGCTCTCGGTATGGTGCACTGAAGACAGTTATTTCACAGAAGGTTATTCAAGTCTGATGAAGATTGCCCTTCATACCTTCAAGAAATTTCTGAGCAGATATTGGAAAAATGCAATGGGTTACCTTTGGCGATCATTGCTATCTCTGGTTTGTTGGCTAACTCAGAAAGAACAGAGGATATATGGGGTCAAGTGAAAGATTCAATTGGCCGTGCACTTGAAAGGAATCCTCGTGTCGAAGGAATGATGAAGATATTATCACTTAGTTATTTTGATCTGCCTCCTTACCTAAAAACTTGCCTCTTATACCTGAGCATATATCTAGAAGATTCTACTATTAAGAAGAAAGGCATGATAAGAAGATGGGTTTCTGAAGGATTCATTCATAGAGAGGGGTAGATACACAGCATATGAGTTAGGAGAAAGGTGTTTTAATGAACTACTCAACAGGGGTTTGATCCAACCAGGGGAGACAAATTTATATGGCATAGTGCAGAGTTGTCGACTTCATGACACAATTCTTGATTTCATCATATCCAAGTCCAGAGAAGAGAACTTCATTACTTTACTTGGTGTTCCCATTTTGACAAATGGGAACCAAAGCAAAGTTGTTCGTCGGCTCTGTCTACATGGTGTCGAAGAAGGAAATTCAACTGTACTGGCAATAGGTCTCGTGTTGTCTCATGTCCGATCACTTATTGTGGTTAGAGGTCTTGTGGAAATCCCTTCTTTGGAGGAGCTCAGACATCTACGTGTTCTCGACTTGAGCGACCAATCACTGAAAGAACATCATCTTTAAAATATAGTGAGGTTGTTCCAGCTAAGGTACTTGAACCTCGAAAGTACAATAATAAGCAAGCTCCCAGAACAAATTGGGCGTTTCAGGTGCTTAGAAATGCTGGACCTAAGTAAAACTTATGTGAAGGAATTACCTGCATCTATTGTTAACCTCAGAAAATTGTTGTATCTACTAGTTGATGATGATGTTAAACTTCCCGATGAGATTGCAAAGATGCAAGCACTGGAGACGTTGGAAGTTGTGATGGTCCCCATTCAGCCATTTGATTTCCTATGTGGCCTTGGCCAAAGAATTTGAGGAATTTGCAGCTTGACCTTGATTTCGGAGTTGATTCTGACAGTGAGGATACAGTTGTGGTTGGGGAGGAGCGTAACAAAGCTATCGTCTCTTCCCTGTGTAAGCTAGGCACCCAAAACCTCCGCTCCCTGATTATTTATAAAGGGAGCAGCCTCTTACAGGGACCTCTATGCATGCCTACCCTCGAGAAACTTATTACCTGGTTTTCACCTATCCAACAGGTTCCGAAATGGGTGAGCTCCCTCAGAAACCTCCAAGTGCTACGCATTGAAGTGGAGGGAGTCAAGCAGGACGATATCTGCATGCTTGGGACTTTACCCAGTCTGCTCATTTTGCATCTGGAGGCAAAAACAGAGCAAAATGAGAAGTTCAGAATCAGTGGTGAAGTTGGATTCCGATTTTGGAGGATTTTTATTTATGTTGCAATTTTTTGCCCAGTATATCTGATGTTTGCGTCAGGATCCATGCCCAAGCTAGGGAAACTCGTGCTTAAATGTGTGTACATAGTTCGAGATGACTATCCGGACTTTGGAATCCAGAACCTCCCGTGCCTCTGTTGTGTAACCACCATACTGTAATCACATAATAAGCGCGGTTCCCGCCGATTGAACAAGCGACGAACTAGGAAGTCATCTGATTCCCATAATAAGCATCTGGAGCTCCTCGTCTGGCCAACCGATTCCCATGTACACTGTACATTTTAAGCTCGATACTTGTTCTTTCATGATACACCAGTACAATGTAATCTCTCTGTTGGATAATCTATGACATCCATGCTTTCCATATTTTACATTTAACAAATAATTAGTTGACAACACGTGGAGTCCATGTGATACAATATTGTTTGAATTCGTGTTTGAAAGCATTTTCTATGCCAGTGATTCCCTAAACATGAACAAAAGGTACTAGCTTAAGCAGCTATTTAGTACTTGATTGGTTCCATTCTTTCCAGCACATTTGAGCATGCGATGAAGTAATGCAGCGCACCAGCTCTCGACCTATCGTTCGAGGCCACAAGCATGAATTTGTACAAAAATTTCACCATCTGGTTCAGTCTAACTAGAAGCACTGTACTCCACTGGTCTTCTCCTTACCCAGTGACATTTATGCAGTTAAATGTGTTGAATATCTATTGAGCTTTGTACAGCTTCCAAGCTGTCATTTATGTGACCTAACCGACCATGGCAGTGCTACTCTCTGGATGATTATTTCAGTACCCTGTCTGATGTTGGCAAGGAGAGACTGTTTCCTGAATGCGCCACATGAAGATGATGGCGTTGGGCCTTGGAATCGCAACAAGCTGTCGTTGAAGCTTGCCAAAGAGCATCCTGAACTCAGCGACGAGTAAATAATGCACAGCCCTCTCTTTTTAGCTTTTGAGAGATGTTACTCCTTACAAATTAGCTTTTCCCCACATCGCATTTATGTAGTTGAATGTTTTGAATTTCTAGCTCTAAATCATCCAGATTGTCATTAAAAAATGCATGTCATCTCTCTAAGTAGCCACAAATATTTTGCAGTTCAGGCTTGTTAGAATTTCAGTTCCCTTTCAGATATGTGAAACTGAAACTGCGCGCTGCACTCTGCAGTTAGCTTGGGAACATCTGTCAAAGAAGGTCGGATGACCAATCCACAAGGATGTAGAACTCCTGCACCCATACATGGAAAGCTTTATCAGGCACGGCAAGTCACCACTGAGTGGTAGGCCTTCAAGCTTTGCCGTAGCTTGCTTCCCGCAAAAAGGAAAACAAAAATGATGTTGTAGCTTGCTTAAATTACAGAGTTTGTCAGGCAGGCTCTTAATTTTGTGGTTTAACTGAAGTAACTGTAGGTGATAAAGATCCAGGCAATTCTGTAACAGAAGTTTGATGAGGTTCAAATACTGAAGGTGCTTCAGCACACCTAGAGATCCAGGCAGCTCAGCCTGCAGGGAGTCGCTGCGGACCGGCCCAGTGAACGCATCGGCTAACGTCACACTGAGATAACACATGATTTTATTTTTTTATTCACATTTTTTCGTTTTTATTTACCTTTTTAAATATAGTTTGTATTTCGAAATATTATATATATATTACAAAAAAAATTACATTAAATTTTAGAAAGGTTAAACATGCATTTTTTTAAACGTGTGTATAAAAATATTTCACATGTCTAAAATAATGTATGTGCCATTTAGAAAAATGAATCACCAATGGAAAAAACATGTCGCGTAAGTCAGAAGTATGTTTCGTACATTCATAACAATGTACACTATAATATTTTTTTTGCAAGTTTCAAAAATATTATTTTCGATATTTTCAAAAACATTTTAACCAATTTTATAAATAAAATATATGGTTAATGTAAAAAATGTTTTGAAATATTAAAAAAATGTACGTGACATTTTAAAGAGAAATTCCAGTGATTCAAAAATATGTTCGTGACATTTAAAAAAATGTTTAGACAATGTAAAAAATGTTTCCTTAGGTTAAACACATGTTTACTTCCATGAAAAAATGTATGTGATATTTTAAAGAAATATCAACATTTTACAAAAAAAATGTCCTAGAAATTTGAAAAATATTTATACAATGTAAAACAATGTTTGTGTAATATTAGATTCTTCTTACTGCCATTAAAACAAGTAACTTTAAAAAATATACGTCATATATTGGAAAAATGTATAAAGTGTATCTGAAAATTGTTGCACGTGTGTTCTAAAACTGTATATTGTATACATTGAAAAAAGTAGGCATGAGTTCAAGAAACGAAAAAAGATAGAAACTACAAAGAAACAGAAAAAAGCAAAAACCCCGAAGAAAACGAAGAAACAAAAAGTAAAAAAAATGCAAAAAACAAAGAAAACCAACAAAAAAAGAAAACAGGACCAAGCAAACTTAGAAAAAAACAAAGAAACAAAAAAGGGTAAAAACCGCAACGAAACGAAAATGAAAAGCAAAGAAAACTGAAGGAAACAAAGAAAACAAAATATAATGAAGACGAATGGAATACGTGAAAAACCAATGAGAAAACAAAGAATACCAGTGTAAATTGAAGAAAAAAAAACTAAAGAAAATCATGATAAAACATATAAAACCAATGAAAAAACTAAGAGAAAAAAAAACAAAGATCACAGGGCCGAGCGAACGTACATTGAGCGCTAGGAGCGGCAGCGACTGCAGCCCAGTAGTGGGCGATTCTTATTTGAATCGGTACGGGCGACACATCGAAATCACTAATTAAGGAGTACTCCTTTCAAAGATCACTCCTACCTTTCGAGGTTGTGACAAGTGGCACACTGCATGCGCGTCACTTGTCGCAATCTGGGAGTTTCCCCTTTTTTCGTAGATCTGTTTATTCAAAATGTTTTATCTCTTAAACCGTGCGTCCAAATTTCGAACCGTTTTCACCGTTGGATTCCTCACGTCGAGATCTTCAAAGCTACATCCCATGTTGATAGGCTTTGACGAAAAAAAAATTCCGCAAAAAAACCGGTCAAAAAAACCGGACGAAAAAACCGAATCAGAAGCACGTTTTTTTCCCTTTCCGAAAGAGGCATGGCCGTGCTTCTCGTGAAAGCAAGACCGTGCCTCTCGCGGAAGCAAGACCGTGCCTCTCGCGGAAACAAAACCATGCCTCTCACGAAAAAAAAACATAAAACACGTTTTTTCCCTTTCCGACAGAGGCATGGCCGTACCTCTCGCGAAAAGCAAGACTGTGCCTCTCGCGGAAGAAAAAAACAGAAAACATGTTTTTTCTTTCCATTTCCGAGAGGCATGGCCGTGCCTCTCGCGAAAGCAAGACCGTGCCTCTCGCGAAAGCAAAACCGTGCCTCTCGCGGAAGAAAAAAAACAGAGCATTTTTTTCCGTTTCCGAGAGGCACGGCCGTGCCTCTCGCAGGAGAAAAAAACCGCGTTTTTTCGTGAAAAAAAATATCCAAATTTTTTTTTGTCCAAAAGTTAAGAAAGACCGATGAAAAACCAAAAAGCCAAAAAAACCCGGGAAATAAACAGTTTAAAAAGCCAAAAACGCATGCGGAAAAATAGAAAAATCAAAATTCGAAGGAAGCGCCCAGAGCGGTACATGTGGCGGCGGCTGAGAGTGCGCCAAGTGGCGCGCTCTTAGCCCATCTCCAAGTGATCGTTTGGGAGGCTCCGAAGGAGGGCTTTTTAGTTAGTTGCTCCCGCGACACATAGATGTCACAGGCGTGGGCACTGTACACGAGAGACGCAAGTGGTCTGGATTGCAACGGACCATATACCACGGGAGTTGCTCCCAGCCTCCCACTAATGGGCCGGGCCATGAGAAAGTTTCTTTACTTATTTTTTTGAAAGAAGTATAGTTTTCACCCTCAAATTCACTCCAATGTCTTCATGACCCCCCAAAGTCAATTTTGGTGTAATTTAGACCCATAAATATCAATACCGGTTTAATCTAGCCCTGAGCAGTTTAGTGTCACATCAAGAGTGGTTTGCATCTGGTTTTGTGATTAGGCACTGATTTGTCGCTGACTTGGCATGCTTATGTGGCAGCAAGTCGCCGCGGAATACGAGAGATCGAGGGCTTCCTCTAAACAGCGTAGCCCTGCTTTTTCTATCTCTTTTTCGTCACATATCTCTCTCTCATGGGCATTTGATCGAGCAGCTCGCGTGCGCCGCTGCACTCCTGCCACCGGCACTACCTCATCGTGTCCCACTACTTCACACCGGCAAGGAGCACACCGCCGGCACCACGGGACGAACCTGGACGTCGTGGCCGGCACCCCAACCTTGTCTCCCTCATTTGCTATTGCTCCCAGCCTCCCAGGGCCAAGAGCCGCTTCTCGTCAAGATCGTGCATGGCGCCACCAGGGGCCTCCGGCACCTGCACGAGGCGGTGACGCCGGTGGCGATCTACCGCGAGATTCCAGCATGACGCTCAGTCCGTTCGTTCTCCTCGTCTAGGCGGAACAGAGCTGGGAGCGAGGAGATTAGAGAGACATGCATGGATAGGTGGGAGGACCTGCCGGGGAGATGAAATACAGTGAGCCCAGCAGGGCTGAGGCGCAGCTGTGCGTGCGGCCAGCCGCCAGCGGCGACGACGCTGCTCCGGAACAAGAGCCACCGCTGCCCTCCTCCACCTTGCCATGCCAACGGTCACTACACCGTCACAGTGGGCGCGCCCATCGTACTTCTCGAGCTTGCGGCCTTCCTCCTGCCGTCAGGCACAACTCGGTGGCTAACCGCGAAGTCTTGTGGTGGGGCTTGAGGAGCGCTAGGTACAGCTGCGCGGACGCGACGGCTCACATGGTGAGCAGCCTCGCAGCTGACGGTGTTTGGGCTAGCGACGCACGCAGCAAGAAGTATCAGCGTGCAGCAAGCGCCGCAAGTGTTAGCATAGCAGACAGGGTGACCATTTGGACGGCCGAGTGCAGCTCCAGCTAGCACGGATGGGGCAGACTTGGGATGGTAATTGAAGCACAACGGGTCAACGTCTATGGCCAGCCGGGTGTGGCTGCTCGGCGTGCTCAAAGGGAGCACGGCTAGGGGAGCAGCAGACCGGTGCCGGTGAGCATGGCTTTCAGGGCCAGGCGACCGGCAGCCTCCACATCATGAACCAAACCAGTCAACTCGGTCAAAACCATGCCATGTCATCAACGAAGCGGTATGAGGGACTAAAGTTAACCGTTTTGAAAAGTTAAGGGACTAATGTTTGCTGGTTTTGAAGTTGAAGGACCATTTCTACACTTTCGAGAGAATTGAGGGACAAAAAATATACTTATCCCAACAATAAAAGCCAAGATAGCACTTGGGCAAGCACATACACATGCTAGTACTACACAGCACTACTCCACATATCACATGTCCAAATAGATCATCTTTACTCACTAGACGGCTGTCGAGGATGCGGGTGTTGTCGGTGATCTTCTGGGTGTCGTTGAGCTGCTCGTCGATGTGAACTACCCTGCACCACATGAGGAGTCACACATGAGCATGTAAACACTATTTTCATTTCTTCACATTTTCATTTTCATTTCTTCACATGTTCAAACAGAGTGAAGTTCCTTACATTTTCATTTCAAAAAAATCCTAGCTTCACATTTTCATTTCAAAAAAATACAAGCCTCATAGTTTCATTTCATAAAAAATACAAGCCTCACATTTTCAATTCAACATGGCTGGATTTTACTTCTCCCAATAATGCCCCTAAAATGTTCATATATTTTTTATGCACTTGATAATCAATTTATAATGAAACTTCTGAAATTCAATATATTTTCAGTATAATGTGTACAAGTTTCTGTGGAGGATATGTTTGCTAGTCCTTGCAGGTACCTCAGTTCTATGTTAATTTCGATTTTTGCTTGTTTTGCTTGTTACTACTGCTCCCCGCGTCATTGTATAGTGCTACTTCAGAAAAACTATTTTTGTGGAATTACTACAACCTCTCTCTTGAGGAGACAAGACATTTTTACCCCGATAAATTTGGAAGCAGAAGCCAAGAACATCATAATTGCTGCTAGCTGCTTCTGCTCACCCGGTACATCATCTCAAATTTGATCAGTTTTTAGATACATACATACATCTCTTTCTATGATACGCCAATATCTAAACAAGAAGTTGTAGCTTTATCCCTTGTTTAAGACTTCTCTTTTTGGCTTGTGCTGTGAACTTTGCGTGTTTGCACTGTTTATATCTTTAGTTTTTATTGATCAACGAAACCCCAGCTTAACAAAACGAACTTTGCCCAACGCGCTTCACAAGCTATATATGTCTTTGTAGTGGAACTACTGGTCATATCGTCACAGTTGCCTAGAAAACAGAGTATGGGGACTGAAATTAAACCCATTCCATAGATAAGGGAATAAATATACACTTTTTATTGGTAGCAGTTCCTCTTTGTTTAACACCTGGTCCTGTACAACTTGGGATAATTTTCCTTGTTTGTTTGTCTCTTTAATTAATTTAGTCATGTATTTTTGGTTATTTTCTGCAGGAAATTCTTTGGCAAGCTGAAAAACGCACCTGTCAGGAACCTGACTGAAACTATCTGAAGAAAAGAAGCACTTACTGTTCCCACGTTTTAGAGGTTGTGATTGACGTTCATCAAGCATCGGATGGCTATGCTCCTATCCCTGCATACCGCTTCGCGGCTGCAGGTTCAACGTCGACCGTCAGTCCTTATCCAAGGCTTCAAAACCTCCCTGGCGTCGCCGTTCAGGATCTGGCAAACGCCGCTGTCTTTTATTTGATATATATTCTACCCTCTCTGATCTAAAAAAAAAAAACCTCTCTGATTGTCTAGGCTATAAAGCCCCTTTTCCTTCTCCATTTTGGATATATACTTACTGTAATTGGGTTCAACCCTAGCTGCCTGCGGCATGCAGTACATACTTTCCTTCATTTCCAAGTAACAGAAATCAGATCTAAGCGACTGAATCCAGAGTGTTCATCTACTATTCCTTTAGCAAGCTAGACATCAAGGAAACTTCGGGCATGCTAGGTTCCCAGACAAACCACTTGATAATTAAGCCCTCCTTACTGTTCTTCGGGTATGCTTACTGTTCATTCCAGTACACACTTGCAATATGTCAGTGTTAAATTTTAATGTTACCGATGGTTTGCAGTGCAGCTTTCCGTATTCTTCAGTAGCAGATGATAAATTTTGGTGTCCTGGCCAATGTTGGACCGGGACGCGAAAGGGCTGCATGAAGATGATGGTGATGGTGTTGGAGATTAGAATCACTGCACCCTCCCTGTCCTCGAAGCTCGCCCCTGAACACAAAGACATCTATACTGAAGTTTCACCAACCGATTCATTTGGTTAGGTAAGCACTCAATTGTAGGTAGCTTGAGCAACGCTGAGCTGTTGTATCTCACTGCACAACTTTTTGTGTGATGTCCCCGTCACATTTATGTACTGAAATGTTGTTGAAAAGCATGTGGCGTCTTTCTCAATAGTACTAGCTGTTGACAGATGATTGTATTTATTCCGTGTGTACACGTACGTGTATTCGGTATAGTTGTCCCACTTATAGCCCAAGTCTGTACTCTGTAATAAGGGTTCTAGTCGTGGACGGACCTACCCCTGTACGTGTTATATATGGGCACCCATGAGGTGAATACAGTTGTCTTGCACCAAATAATTCTTCCACGCTAGTAGCTAGCAATATTCCGCAGTTTCAACATTTTCACTGATGAGTGGATGCTGGAGTTGCTGTTTGGGTCTTGATCCGTGATAGAGTGGATGCTACAATCTTGAGAATTTTCTCCATTCTCCTTTGGCTCATGCCTTCCACTGGTTTTCTGCACAAGGCCGATAGGCTACACACCCTCCACATGATTGGCACTCCAAAGGATTTCCAGCCACTCAAGTGCAGCGTTAGGTACGCGTTCTGCTGTCTAAAACCTGTCAAGGAGCAGTGACGGAGGCAGGAACTCCAAAATAGTTGAGATTGAGAGGGGCCGGCTAATGGAAAAAGGCCACAAAAAATCACTGTTAACTGTAACTATGCAAGCAAAAGCAACACCTTGGGGCGGGTCAGGCACCTGCTGGCCACCCCCTAGCTCCGCCACTGGCGACGAGTACAAACATTTCATGAGTGTGCACAAGGAGATCAAGTCCCTCACTCATGAGCTCGCCGCCATGGAGGCTTTTCTCGTTGCGCAGGATAAAGTCTTGATGAATGAGGTGGGAGATTTGTCCTATGATATGGAGGGTGCCATGACGACTTCATGCAAACGCAAACGCCTACTTAGTGTTTTGGGGTTTTGAATTTTAGAAAAATATAAATGAAGTGAGGACATGGCTCCATGTTCTTCTGAAATTGCTTCACGTACATTTGATTAGTGTTGGGCTACGATTGGGTTATGTCTCAAACATGGGTCCATGTTTTTACCATACAACTAGGACAGTAAGTGGTTTAGCTCCATGTCCAACATATGTGTAAGATAGGTTGCAGCAGGATAAAAACATCTGAATGTGGGAGTATTGATGACAGGAGTCCGACCATCTGGGATACAAGAAAATTTTCAGATTCATTGTGTCACAAACTCACAATGCTCCAGCATGGCTTCATGCCCTGTCTCATTGTTAAATTACCTTGCACCTTATTTTTGACTGTTTTTGTAGGAAGTTGACTTCAGCGACATGTATTTGCAAATTTAACATTCTTTTATTGTATTTTGTGTAGATTATTGCTGAACATTAATCAACATCAGTAAGGATCTACCGAAATCAACATCAGTATTCTTCAGGGAAATAAACATCAGTATACTGAAGGTGAATCAACATCAGTATTCTTCAGAGAAAATCAACATCAGTAAGGATCTGTCGAAGTGCTGGGTGATTCAATCGGAAGTGCAGACCGTGAAAGAGAAAAAAAGGAGGCCGAAGGTAAGTTTGCCTCTCCGCACTATGGTCTCCTATTCACCTTCACGTGGAGTGTTTACTTGGTTTAATCTCATATTCTTTTTTTTTTTCCAGTTCGGAATTCAATTTGAATTGACAGCACGAAATTCTTCAGAGGCGGCTGTTGAACGTGGACCCTAATCCTTTCTAAGGAAAAACATCTGAATATTGCGGGATTTTATTGAATGTTCTAGAGAAAAACATTGAGTTTGATTTTCAATGAAGTACCGAAGTTCTGTATGACAGTTTTCTACTACCATACCGCATTTCTGAATGTTACTGTTAAGAACCATGCCAAATGGATCGATCATCTGTATTGAACAAACCATTCAACATGTTATCAGTGAGCTGGGTGCATTAGATAATAGATAGATGTAAGGGAAAGTATAATAGATGGATTCTCATTTGTGGAGCTTGTAATGGGAGACAGAGCGGCGTGCACTCATATCCCTCAAGACACATGAAGAAAGCAACCCCTACCAACCGCTCACTCAACATCCAATTATTAGTAGTACAACGAGGACAATGGCACTGTCGGTGTTAATTACTGTCTGAAACAGCATAAAAGAGTGGTGCCGAGCCCCCAGAGAGAGAGAGAGAGAGAGAGAGAGAGAGAGAGAGAGAGAGAGAGAGAGGAGTGAACCAAAGAAGAAGAGATCAGGGAGGAAGATGAGCAAGGATGGTATTGCTAGCACGGCCCCTCTCCTCACCCCCTACAAGATGGGCGCCTTCCATCTCTCCCACAGGTTAAAGAAGAACATTTCTACTTTGTTAAAGAAGAACATTTGGTTGAATGTTTGTAATGCTTTCTCAAAGGAAACTCGTTCGTCCCGCCTCTCTCTCTCTCTCTCTCTCTCTTCTCGCTGGCACTCACCGGAGTTCTCTTCCTTCCCGGGAGATCGATGCCCGACCTACGTCGCTGCGTACACTGCAAGGTGGCTGCGTCTCTCCCCTTCGGCTATCAGCTGGAGATGCCAAGCGGCCATGTCCTCGGCGACGGCGAGGATTCCCTGCTGAATCGTCCATGTGGGATCGTGTTCCAATTCTTGGTCTCGATCTGGGGTCCCCTTTGCAAAATCCTTGGAGTTGGGTGAAAATTTTACTTTTGTTTGGGACTTTCTATGAGTTGTATTGTCTTTGCTGGGATCGGTAGTTTTTCCTCGCCTTTCTAATCTCTAGAGGAGAACAATCTGGTAGAATGAACTTGATCATGGATGGGGAAGGGCCTGGAATGAGGAGACGAATAGATTAACGACTACTGTTGTGAACGTGCCATGGCCAAGGACTGTCCTTCGCAATAACACACTTTTCCAGGGTGGTTTCTAAATATTAGCTAAGGGGATACTTCCATGCTGATACGAATCCATTCGCTGACAGTGCTCTGTAGCTAGCATGGTAGCACCGAAAAGGTCCATAGCATTGGATAATTTCCCCTTCGTTATAATCTAGTAACTCTGGGCACACCGGCGGGACGGCCGGCGGAGTCGGAGGAACCGTCCACGGGGAGGCGAGGGAGGGAGGAGGCAGTGGGATGGCCAGCGAAGTCGGAGGAGCCGTTCGTGTGGCAGTTGGGCGCCGCGCGGCTGCTAATTTGTTTTACTCCACTAGCCCAAGCGTTGTATATTTGCAAGAGTTGGTGCCCTAAATTGGTGGTGTTGTATATTTTGAGTAATAATTTTTACATAGGGCACCTATTGAAGTATTATTTTAGCCTAAAAATTGCTCCTGACTTATTATACAACACCTATTAAAGATGATCTAATGCAACCCCACAAACCAAGTTTATCTAGCATGCACTTCCTCAACGCCGAAGGCACATGCCATGGGAGCACTATGTGGAACATGTTGATGCGCCAGGATCGAATCCAGTGAATTTTCTTTGAAGTATGAGAACAATGTGTCTCTAAAATTTGTGCCGACGACAACAACCTAGAATTATCATAATATTCCTCCTGTCCTTTTACATGATGATCCATTTGTTCATGAGAGCTTTCCTTTTTTTGTCCAGGGTAGTTCTTGCACCCCTTACAAGGACACGATCCTTCGGCAATGTTTCTCAGCCCCATGCAACTCTGTATTATCAGCAGCGAACAACCAAAGGAGGCCTATTGATTGCTGAGGCCACTGGAGTCTCAGACACTGCCCAAGGGTGTGTGCGCTAGATCCTTAATTGGACTCTGTCTTTTGAGATCTCAGTAGCCATGTTCAATTTCTTCTTTTTCATCACAGTTCAATGATTTCTAAAGATGGAATGTTTCATGCAAGGTACAAAGATACTCCCGGCATTTGGACAAAGGAGCAGGTGGAAGCGTGGAAGCCCATCGTAGATGGGGTTCATGCCAAGGGAGGGATATTTTTCTGTCAGATTTGGCATGTCGGAAGAGTCTCTAATCATAGTAAGTTTAATAAGAGTGTACATTTTTGCTCTCGGGCTCCATGGAGCCTTCATTTTCAAACATTCGAAAATCAATTTTTTAAGTTTCAAAAAAAAATCTTATAGATGTATACTAGATCTGTGTAAAATGTCATCACGAAATACATTTTTATGTGGCCTTTACACACAAAAAAGCATGTATTTTATAGTGAATAATACATGTGCTAGAAATATGCGATTTTGTCATTTTTGTGTAGGTCACATAAGAAAGTATTTTAATCATGAAACTTTGCATACAAGTAGTATACATACATATGTATATGTGTATTTTTTCAGAATTTTTTTAAACTTAAATTTTTTAATTTTGAAGATCAAATAAAGGGCTCCATGGAGCTCGAGCTCCATTAGGCATTTCCAATATATTCACCAATGCATTTTCATTTAAAACAGAGAAGTGAAATGACAAAAAGGTCAAAGGAATGTTTCATACAAAATATTGGGCCGGAAAAAAAACTTGAAATCTAATCTGATGTCTTCCCCTTTCCAGATCAACCGAACAAGATTATATTGGTGTTATTAAAACAGAAATGCCTAATGGAGCTCGAGCTCCATGGGGCCATTTATTTGAAATCTTCAAAATTCAAAATTTTAAGTTTTAAAAAATTCTGAAAAAAATATACACATATACATATGGCTGTATACTATTCCCTCTAATGACCTAAAACATCTTATATTAGTTTACAGTGGGAGCTCTTGTTTGAGAATTTTCATGATAAAAATACTTTTTTGCGACCTACAACCTATATATACTTACTGTGTGGCCCTTTTTTATTTCTTTTATAATACCAACACATGTTTGATGTTTGTATGCAGCTTATCAGCCAAATGGACAAGCTCCGATATCGAGCACCGACAAGTCATTGAAACCTAGGGTGATAGGCAATCACACAATAGCTGATTTCTCAACGCCTAGGCCACTGGAGGCCGATGAGGTCCCTATGGTCATCAATGATTTCAGGGTCGCTGCTCGAAATGCAATTGAAGCTGGTAGATGTGTCCCTCTCACAATTCACACTCAAAATATTAATAACATGTTAAATTTGGCATAAAGCACTTGCCCATCCTGCAAAATAATATAAAGAGAAGTAGCAGAAAAATGATGTACATTCAAGATCCCTATGGAGAAGGGAAATCTAACCTCATTGCTCTGTATGGTGTACAGGATTTGATGGTGTTGAGATCCATGGGGCTCATGGCTATTTGATCGATCAGTTCTTCAAGGACCAAGTCAATGACCGCACTGACAAATACGGCGGGAGCATAGAGAATCGTTGCCGGTTTGGACTAGAAGTAGTCCAAGCCGTGGTAGATGAAATCGGAGCTGGTAAGGTTGGGATGAGGCTCTCGCCCTTTGCAAACTACTGGGAATCGTCAGACTCCAACCCGGGAGCTCTAGGCATGTACATGGCACACGCGCTGAACAAAATTGGGATCCTCTACTGTCACACGGTCGAGCCACGGATGATAACGTTCGTTGACAAGGTTGAAACTCCAAATAGCCTTGGCGCCATGCGGGATGCTTTCAAGGGAACGTTTATCGTAGCCGGTGGCTACGACAGGGAGGATGGAAACGCAGCTGTCTCCAACGGCTATGCTGATCTGGTTGCATACGGGCGCTTGTTCTTGTCTAATCCTGACTTGCCTCGGAGGTTTGAGATCAATGCTCCTCTAAACAGGTACAACAGAGATACTTTCTACATCTCTGATCCAGTTGTTGGATACACTGACTACCCATTCCTTCCATCCGATGTATAAATGGCCGTTTGATAACTGGGCTCATCGCCCCTCTGAACTATGATACCCATATTCATTGTTACTGAACATGTTTAAAAAAAATGGTTGTGTGCATCATTGTGATGCAGTGGCCGGGGGTCTGATCCTCCTTTTCCAAAACAAAAAAACTTCATCAGAGCAGCTGCCTGTTGTACCAGTTGTTCGGTATTAGAGGAACAGAGTCATTGGTCAGAATGCTTAGTTTTTATGTGTACTAGAGGAATGCAGATATTGGTTTGAATCGCTGTTATTAATTTCTGTTCAACTAGTATGAGCCTAATGAGATCACATGAGACTTGCCTGTTTACCCTCTTGCTCCCACATCCACACGTGTTCCCCAATGGGTAAGACTTTGATTTTCTTCACTTATCCTACTGCAATCAAAAGTTAAATTAATTAAATTACCTTTTTCCTTTGCCTGTAAATATTTTAATTTATAGTTAATGAAAGCTAGTAGGGTGGCGAGGGCATCACATTTAGTGTGTCGAAAGTAATTGAAAAATATACCTATTTATTCACATTTTATTGAGGGGGAAAACGCGCCACCCAAAACCTCCTATGTATGGATATTGATGTAAGGAGTTGCATCTTACGGGAACCTTTGTGCCTGCCTATCCTTGAGAAACTTTTTTTTGCGGGACCGACATGGGTGAGCTCCCTCCGAAACATCCAACAGGTACACATTCAAGTGGAGAAAGTCAAGCAGGACCATGTCCACATGCTTGGGGCCTTACCCTGTCTGCTCTGCTCATTCTGCATCTGACAAAAGTGACAAAGTCGAACGAAAAGCACAAAATCAGTGGTGAAGTTGGGTTCCCGTTCTTGAGGATTTTTAATTATGAAGCATATCGTCACGGGGTTGATCTGATGTTTGGGGCAGGGTCCATGCCAAAGCTAGAACAACTCGTGCTTGAGAGTTTGCACGTGGTTGATGCTGACTGTCTGGGCTTTGGAATCGAGAACCTGCCTTGCCTCAGTACCGTCAAATGTACTGACGTACGTGGCGACAAAGGCGTTGTTGGAGCCATACAGACCGCCATGGAGAGAGCAGCCAGCACACATCCCAACCACCCTAGTCTATTCTTTCAGAGAGCTCCCGGATACTTTGAATAATAAACAAGCCAATAACCGGGGAGTTGCTGCTGCTTGTTGTCCGGCCGGCCGATTCTTAAATTTAACAGTGTTTAGCTCGATTATTCTCTCTTTTATGGTACACCAGTGCGCTGTACTATGGAGTACGTGTGATACAAAATTGTAGAATTTGTTAAGACTGCTACTGTACGCTCTGCTTCTCCGCAGCATTTGGTTATTCGATTAGTTGCATTTATTGTAATAATCAGTCATCCGTGTTGATCTAATATTATTGGGCTACTATTTGTAGTTGTCAGAACAATTGGTAATACATTTTTCCTATTCTCTTTGCCAGACATGCATCATGCAAGCTTTTACAGTTGGACTGAACATTTGATACGCTCTGCTTCTTCCCATTAGTTGTCAACAATTCGGATGCTGTTATATATGCCTGCTTATGGTTGTTTACAGCTTAATATACGCCTGCCACCTGGTAACATGCCAGATCAGTACTAGCTGATTGGGCACTTGAATGTTGGAGACCGGATTAATTCGTGCAGTCAACAACCCCAGTACAGAGTATCTATATGCACGCGATTAAGTAATGCAGCATCCAAGTTGTCATTCAGAAAATATGTGCTCTTTCTGCATTCGTAAACTGCCTTCAGTTAGAAATTAGTGTTGACAGTTGTTTAAATTGAGTAATGCCATTGCATTCTTGGTGACTTATTTCTGAAATTAGTTATCTTCAAGGACGCTCAGTGGCCTGTTAGAAGTTCCAGAACTAAACACTTGATGAGCCTTTCTTGTTTCCTCGACGATTTGGATGCTGTTGTATATGATTACAGTCTTTCACAGTTCAATATACGACTGCTATATATTGCTGTTAAAGTTTGATGTTATCAGTCATCAATTAATTTGCAGTAGCAGATGACCATTGCTGACTACTCTCGCGATGCTGCACTAACACTGCATGATGGTGCTGGACACTGCATAACAGGGGCCTCTATTACTGCATAATATCACCAAGCCAAAACCCAGGAACATCACATCACCAAACACGGGAGTTCTCGAGTTAATTTTCAGAGTTTTGGGGAAACTGCAGGGTATGTCCATTATCAGAGTTTCAGTTGACATGCCCTTTCTGCTTATTTACACGCATGTGCTTATTCAGTAGTTGTACTATCTTTATTGTTGCTGAGATGCAAGCACAGTTGCCACTGGCCTACTGCAACTGTTCTCGCTGTGTACTCATTAATTTGTAGTTTGTCATTCGGATTGTGATTTTCCTTCGCCTTTCTCCAGTGATATATCTTGGTGATGTTGGAAATGGAGACGCGTTCACTCTGTTTCCGGGTCGAAGATGATGCTGATGGATCTGGGCATCCAAACCGCTACCAGCTGCCCTCGAAGATCGTCAAGGACTCAGCGAATGTGGCACCAGCTCTCGATCTCTCGAGAAGAAGAGGCATTTGTATAAAAGTTCCGCCACCTGATAAATTTCAGGATAAGCAAGTGCTGTTGGAGGATGCTCTGTTATGCTTCCTATATACACCGCTGTTAATTCTTGCTGTTACCCATCATTAGTTTGCAGTGATAGTTACAGTACTCCAAATGGATGCTTCAGGACGTAGCAGATCGATAGTTTCTGTGAATGTTCTGGCCGATGTATTCACGACACTCTCTTCTTTGGTGGGCTGCATGCATGAAGATGATGCTGATGGTATCTAGCCACCGAAATCACCACAACCTGTTCTGGAACTGGACGCTCGCCAAGGGTGAATAAACAGTTAATGCATCACCAACTCTCTCCAAAAATGAGGCAAGACATTTTTACCCTGATTAATTTGAAAGTAGATGCCAAGAACATCAGAGTTGCTGGTATCTCTGCTCCTTCTCAGTTTTTAGATTAATTTGAAAGTACTGCACAGTATGGTCCACATATATACTCCCTCCGTAAATTAATATAAGACGTTTTTCGACACTATGACAGTGTCAAAAAACGTCTTATATTAAGTTACAGAGGGCATTTTTTACCTGATTAATTTTGAAGTAGTGTTCTTTCTCTTTGGATGCATACACTGATACACCAATATGGCAATATGTTGCACAGTATGTCTTGAGAAAAAGTTGTAGCTTTCTCCCTTGTTTCAGATATTCTTTTGGATTGCGGTGGGAACTGCATGTGTTTGCACTGTGTGTCTGCATCTTCAGTAGGGCATGTTTGGTTGCCGTAGCAACTTTTTCCTGCATTGCATGCTTGACTCAGCTGAGCCTGGCTGAGGAAAAACAGACAAAAAACCAACATCTGCATGTAGTTTGGTTGCCTGCATACCCTCTAACCTGCCTGGGGCGAAACGGAAGGTATGTTGTTTGGTTGCCCGCTTGTTTAGGCTGAAACACAAGCCATGGTGTTTGGTTATATGCAACGCATGTTGTCTGGTAACCTCCTCATCGAGGTGGTGAGATTACCAGCACACTAGGGAGGCAGAAAAAAACCAAAGACACACAAATAGATATCATATAATCATAGTTTTTAACCAAACCTAGCAGTTTAGATGATAGTACGACACTTAAACGAAGCAGTTCTGAACCAAACCAGTTGTGACGCCCCCGACTCAATCGTGCACTAACCATACACGCAAATGCACACGATCAAGCCTAAGGACTCACTTGAAGATATCAGAACACAACTCTAAAACATAAATAAAGTCATACAAGCTTTATGTTACAAGCCAGGGCCTCGAGGGATCGAATACATAAGCTCGCATACAAGCATCAGTGGAAGCATCAGATATCTGAGTGCAGATATGAAAAGAAACAGATAAGCCTTTAGAAAGGCGCGGCAAAAGAAAACACTACGATCGAAAGGCGCAGGCCTCCTGCCTGGGACCCTCCGAACCTACTCCTGGTCATCGGCCAGCTCGTAGTAGTATCCACCCTCGGGGTAGTAGTAGCGATCTTCGGCGGGTGCAGCTGTCTCAGGGACTCCGTCATCTGGTTGCATCAAATGGATATGGGGAGAAAAAGAAAGCAAAGCAACCGTGAGTACTCATCCGAAGTACTCAGCAAGCAATGATCTACACTACATATGCAACATTATCAAAGGAAGGCTGTATAAGTGGACTGGGCTGCAGAAAGCCAGATTAGAGAGAAGGCCTAGTCCTATCGCAGACTAGCATCTTCAGCGGTCTTGCAGCATTAGAAGAGTGTAGATCAATACAAAAATATAACAGTGGTTGTGTCAAGTAACAGTCTCGCCCAGAGATCCTTCCTCGACTCCCTGCGAGAAAGCAATCCCGGAGCCATCATATCCAGTTATCATCTCAAGTGTCCAGTTTTAGTTGTATCGATCGGGATACAACTCCGAGTGTCCGTTACCGTAGGACAGGCTATCGATAAATGTTTTCTTCCCTGCAGGGGTGCACCAACTTACCCACCACGCTCGCTTAACTCTGGCCGGACACACTTTCCTGGGTCATGCCCGGCCTCGACCAAACGGTACACCACAAACCTACCTACAGCTCAGCAGAGAGGTCCCCGTCGGTCTATATCCTAAGCGCTCAGGGGTCTTGGGCCATCGCCCTGTGCCCTCCGGGTCGTTGGGCACACGGCGAATCTCTGTACCACCCCTCAGGATGGCGCCGGCCCAGCCGTGCCGCGATGCTGAACTGGACGTCTGACAGAGCTTTCGGCTGATGCTACGATGCAGAGTGCCCATAACTGTTCCCATGTGATGGTTAGTGCTATCAGGCCAGAGGCCTGCTCGGATCAAATATCCAAATTGTTAGTGGATTAGGGGCTTGCGGTAATGAGCAGAGACTCACGATTGATGTGACCCCGTCGCCCCGTCTCAAGGACTTGCTGCAAGGGCTAAGAATGCCTGGCCGCGCCTCGTATTTATCTCACGGGTAACCTCCTGGTCAACCCGACTTCAAATCACTCGCGGGTACCCCTCAGGGTCGACCCGCCTTTCCAAGTATCAGCTGTAAAGTCCAAGTATCCGTGTGTCCATAACATCTGGGGAATCCTGAGGTATCACCCTCGTGGGATTCCTACTCGATGTATCTGTCAAGGTGAACTTGGAGGAATCACCCTCGATGGGTTCACACTTGAGGTGTTGCACGACAGCGTTGTTATCGGGAGTGGGGAAGGAGGAATCACCCTCAGTGACCACAACCGATGAACTAACCTACCAGATTAACATCAGAAGTGCTGACGAGGTATCACCCTCGGCACTCGATAGTAACCCAGTAGTGTCGTACAACTAAGGGGGTGATGTGCGGTGCCAGGGCCTGGTCTTCGATCCCGTTGATCGGGTCTTCTGATAATCCAGCGGGGCGGTTGGGACAAAGTGGGACCCCTGATGGGTCACTAACCAGCCTATACTAAGCAGTTTGAAATAGGCAGGTAAGGTAACAACAAGCATGTTACAAAAGCGGGCTATGCATCAGAATAGGAGCAATCAATTACAGTAGCAAAATCTAATGCAAGCATGAGAAAATAGAATGGGCGATATCGGGATGATCAATGGGGGGTGGGCTTGCCTGGTTGCTCGGCGGCAAAGGCAGGGTCGTCAGAGGCGTAGTCGATCTCCTGAACTACGTCGGTCTCGGGGCTATCGGATAAGAAGAGGGGGAAGAAACAAATAAATACACGGCGAATAAATGCAACACAGAGCAAGACATGGCAATTAGCAATGCAAGGGTGACCTATTGCAATGTTAAATGCTACAGACGGAGCGGGAAAATATCTGGAATATTTTCCCGGTGTTAGGCATCTGTCAGACAGATGAACCGGAGGGGACGGTTCCATGTTCAGGTAGTTAGGGGCATCTGACAGGCAGGTGGATAGCGTATCTGGATTCTACTTGCTTTTCTGAAGAACTCTCATGTATAAAGTTTTTCCATCCGAGGTACGGATGAATTACTATGAATTTCCGAAGTTTAAGCAATATTCGGTAACTCTCTGAAATTCTGCTAAGTCTGAGAATTGCTTATTTTTAAACATCACTTAGCTGTTTTCCGGAGGCTAAAGCTATTGTTCCGTACATCCTATGATTTTGTGTCTTATATCAATTGTGAGCATTTTTCTGCGATCTACATGTTAGTAACACTTTCATCCATATTAGAGTTCATTTGCTTGATCAACAACAGCTCTAAATTAGCTATGAAGATAAAGCTGTTTTTCAGTTTTTCAGCTAACAGAACTTAGCATTTTGTGAATTTCATAGGATTTAATCCGCGCATCAAATGGATTTGGTCCAGTGGGGTAAAATGAAATTTGTCAAGTGTACTCTCTGCCCATATTATTTTTATCCACATAAGAATTTGTTTTGTGGATGTTTATTGGCTGTCAAAGGGACTACTCAACGTGAATTTGCCGAAGCTAGCTGCAGCTACAGTAACTGAATGTTACTGTAGCTAGCAGTCAGTAGGAGCAGCAGCAGAACGACTCGGCGGGGAGGCACGGCCACGAGTGGGAGGGCGCGCACGCGCGAGGTGCGGGCGGCGCAGGCGGGCGGTGAGCGCGGCCAAGGCAGGGCGCGGGACGCGGGCCGCGCGAGTGAGGCATGGGCGCGGTGACAGGTGCGACGCGAGGCGCGGCCGGCGCTAGGTAGCAGGCTGGGGCGAGTGGAGGACAGGGCGCGAGGCTGGCGCGGCTGAGCACGGAAGCAGGCGTGGCGTGGCGAACTTCAGGCGGCAGCGATAGGGCGCGATGGCCAGCAAGGGGAGGCGCAACGAGCGCGGGGTGGCCGCGCAGCAGCAGTACAGAGCGCCCGCGGACGCGGCGAGCAGAGGCGACTGTGGCCGGGACGCGGCGACGCGCACGCCGGACCATCGCGGGGACGGAGCGAGGTGAGGGCAGGCAGCAGCAAGGAGGAGCGCACGGTGGGGGGGCGCTGCGCCCAGAGGGCGGCGAGGAGCAGCTGCGGTAGTGCGGGCACGGCCATCTACGTTGACGGAGCGAGGGGCGAGCAGGGAGAATGGAAGAGGAGCTCACTGTGAGCGCGACGGCGTGGTCGGGGAGGCCGGGGAGGTCGTGGTGGTGTAGATCGACGGCGACGCAGTAGCTGTCGAGGCGGGGAAGACGGTCATGGTGATGGCTACGCGGCGCCCCGGCTCGATGCGGCGCCCGGAACAGATGCAGTCGAGCGCGGTGAAGCTCCCGGACGATCTCCCGCGCGACGGCGACGACGGTGGTCGCGGTTAGGACGACGACGAGCACGGTCACCACAACGAGCCCACGAGCTCGAATCGAGCCAAAGAAGAGAGAGGCGAAGGTGGATCGAGGAGGGGCTGGTCGAGCGCAGGTTAGGGTTTCGGGGGGGGGGGGGGGGGGGGGAGGGCACCGTTATAGGCCGAGGGGGGGCACGGATGGCTGCCCCATGGCCATCGGCGCCGTGGACGCACCCCCTCTGTCCACGAGGCCACTGTGAACAGAGGAAGAAGGAGCTGGGGAGGTGGGCTGGGCCTAATTCTATAATGCACTAGGGCCTAGTACCAATAGTCCTTCTCTGTTTTTTTTTTATCTGTTTTCAATTTTGCTACTGACCTCAATTTAGTTTGTCCACTAAATGAACTTTGCTACATACGTAACTTGGCACATAAATGCTATGCAATAATCTAAGACCACACACAAGGTTTTACATCATTCAGAAATGTATAGATATTTGTTTATTTTAAAGAGGCAAAAAATAATTGTTGTTGGGTCATTATTAATTTCCTAGGAATTTATCTGTGAGGCAAATGATGTTGGTTTCTACATGAATATTCCTTAGCGAATATTTGCAACCTATCGAACATTTTTTTATTTTACCATTAGAAGGAATAATAATTTCAGTTGCAATTAAAATTCGAATTTAACTTTGATTTTCATCAAGTGGCAAATTGGCTTGATAAATCATGATGACATGGCACATTAGGGTGAGGTTACTGTAGCTTGATTATCGGGGTGTTACACCAGTACGACATTAAACTAATAACCAAACCAGAGCTCTCCTAGACCTTCACGGCGAAGGCGTTGTCGTGCCTCCCGCACTTGGTCACCACTTCAATGCCATCGTCGTTGAAGACGATGACCCTGAGCGTGTCGGGAGTCAGCAACTTGAAGGTCACCATGTACCCGATCTTGATCTGATGGATGGCGGCGAAGGTGGCCCAACCCTGATCGAGGGTGACCCTGCCGTTCATCAGCTTCACAATGACCCTCCATGCGCACCCGGTGTTTGCCTTCAGCTTGAACTCCGTCGGCACAGCCGGGAAATGCTTCGTGAAGTCCAGGGGCATTGGTATGCACTCGAGCTTCGGGGCAAGGATGACCTTGCAGAAGTGAGTTGGCCCAGTCTCCTCATGCTA